>BGPR01041832.1:0-13484 GCA_013235015.1 Araneus ventricosus | reverse complement strand
GTGTGTGTGTGTGAACATTATAACTCAAACATTTAATAGGATGACATTTGGTACACAGTTTTATCATCAAGAATGTAGGTCCGTATCAAATTTTGGGCCAAATCCGTCAAAGGGTTGACTGTCTGTCGGACTGTATAATCGTATACTCCTGAAGATGATAACTTCTGAAAGAAATGACTTAAATAGATGAAATTTCGTATGTAGTCTTGAAACCCTAATTGTAGATTTCTCTCTAATTTTCGTTTAAATCAGTTAAAAAAGGCGTTGAAATTGCATATTCGGTATTTTTTCTCCATTCTACGACCCCGAAAAAAGCGCGAAAGCTGCGGCATTTTCCCCTCGGGAATACCACACGTTTCTGGCGTAAGGTGTATTTTTTCCCCATCCGTGTTAATCCTATGCCAGAAAGTTCCGGGGAAACCAATTCCGCTGGTTTGCTTTATAAACAATATATTTTTAATCCTTTTACAGTAAGTTTTACTAATTGCTGACACATACGCGCACATAATATATAAATGTAGTATAAGTGTTTGTATTTTTTTTACTTGTATATTTAGTTAGTGGGCCACAAAATATTTTTTATGCAACAGATGGTCCGCACAACCAGAAAGGTTGGGAACCACTATATTAGCATAATGTTAAAATATCGTCTGCAATTCGAATTTATTTTGGCTCATTCGATGACAAAAATAACCGCTGCATTTTTTTTTTTCCGTTTGTTAAATATACGTCCGCGCATTGTGTCCACCGTGCATGTTTTATTTTACGTGGGAATGGATTCAATCTTTAAGGCAAAAAAAATTACTTTTCAAAAAAGTTTTGCACATGTCAGATGTTAATTGTGCTATTTATTTTCAAGTTTTATTCTACAATTGCTGCTCAACAGTCAATCTCTCTGTCAAATTCAAAATTCACTTACCAATATTTGCCATTTTAGCAATATATTTAACTCACACACGTCAATTTTTCATTATGACTATATATCAACACGCTGGGTTAGCGAGTACTATGAAGAAACCATTGCCAGTTCGGCAATATAGTTGAATTATGAATATCAGTTTGACGTTATAACTTTATATCAACACACCGGGATGGCGAGCACTACAATTAGACCATTGCCAGTTTGGCAATACAGTAGAATTATACACGTCAGTTTGACGTTACTAGTTATTCACAGGCCTGGTTGGCGAGAAGTATGACAGACTTATGCCAGTTTGGCAATATAATTAAATGGCACACGTCAGTTTGACGTTACTATCTATCCACACGCCTGGTTGGCTAGAATTATAAAAACATAAGTTACCAGTTTGGCAACACAAGAGAGACTTTATTTTAAATGCCGGGATGGCTTTCAAATATCAGCTACTAGCGGTACAGGTTAAAAATATGTAATGCAAAATAAATTAATATAAATAACAATAAAACCTGATAACTAACTTTTAAATTTCACTTTTGATAAGTAGTAATTATAACTTTAGGCCTAACGGTTTTGGCGACGATTACTCTGGATTACCAACTTGCATCATGATCAAATGTGTAAGATAATTGAAATAATGAAATTCAATAAATATATAATAACAAGTACAAAATGTTCACCAAATAGCAGCTGCAATTTTGTTTTCCAGTTCCTTGCTTGGGCACAATTAAATTATCACAGTGATTAGCATTAGAAGAATCCGCATCTAAAATGGCGCTTGTTTTAAAAGACATCAATATTTAACTATGGCCATCTCCAGAAAATAAGAAAGTTATTCCGGCAACAGGCACAGGAAACATCATCAAAAGACGAGTAAAATGCATGAAGAACTTCAACTCATTATTGACATGAAAACCTTTTTAAAGACCATCAGCAACTCAATTGGCAATGGAGACCAGCTTTTCGAATTTGTAGAAAAAAAACACTCCAATTTACCAATGATCTCGGTGGAACCTCCAATTAAAAGTCTGTACTGTATTGCAGGATGAATCAACAGACTTTTTATAAAAAAAACACTTTTATTTTAACATGATTTTCACCAAAAAACCGTTCATTCGCTGGAACTATAAACTACATCAGTCGTTAAATTTCAGTCTCTCACCAATACCATTTTTTTTTCTTTAAAATACTAACATCTTTTATACTGCGTTGCTAAGCAATGCTCGTAAGACAAATATCGTATTGCCACACTAAAAAGTTTTAGAAAGAAACCTTTAGAAATAACTAAATATTTTTGTAGCAAATATCACATTATTAAACTCTATCATGGTAAATTAAACAATACATACCTTAGTAGTTCGATTCCCCAACAGAAGAAGAATTCTTTTTAAAACAACTATGTAATGTACACCACAATCTTGCTCATGGAAACTGACTAAAATTTTGCCTTGGTTTACCTCACCGTCTTTCAGCGGTACGAACTGCTTTGAACAGAGACGCTTTTTAAATGCATGTAAGCTTCAAAATTGCAGTAAACTTCCCCGCGTTAACGCGATACAGATGTATTTAGATATTTAAATCTTTAGAGACATTTCTTCTGTTCAAACACCTGATTGTGATGTGATAATGAAAATCGGTTTTAAACGATCATAAATATTCTCAAATGAGACTTATAAGGTGTTTAACAGAACTGTGAATGGGAAAAAGATAAACGAAGGATATTCAATCCCCCTAAAATAGTTAAATGAATGCAAGGGAACAGGATCTTATCTACTGGACAATTATTACTAATGATTAATGATATTCAATGAAAAGAAAAGCACATCAATAACTCTAATTATTGAAACGACAGTTTCCTATATAAAGATGTTTACTTTGTAATGATTGGGTTTCTTTCTCAAGCCTGGGAAAGTGAATATCTGGTCATCTGGACCACTATCTGAACTGTCTTTTGCATATCTTTAGGTAAGGTGCACGCATACGATTTGTGTCGGATAAGGAATTAGCTGCAAAATTCCGGAGAAGCTTATATGGAAGGGATAGCTGTTGGGTATTGCACACAGACCTCCCATGATGCTGTAAAAATAATCAAAGGCGGTTTTTCTCAGCATTTTCCATAGGAAACCGAAAGATAATCGTACCGGCAATAAGGGCTTTGAGTAAGTGCGGGAGGTATGTGCGCAATACCAAATGAATATTAATGAGATCTTTAACGATATTTCTTTTGTTCATGCACTCTGATTGTGATAATAAAATGCGGATCTGCTCAGTTAAAATCGGACATTTGAACAGTTTCTTAGAGTGAAATTATCTTTCTGCGATATTTAAAAAAAAACCGCTTCATTTAGGCCCAGGCTCGCACCTGGCGTGCCTATCCTTTATTACGCGCCTGAAATTCTGTGAATATAGAACATTTTGATATTTAAACGCTGTTTTCATCATTCTTTTTCTTAAAACAGCAACAAAGACCGCATAATCTTCGGAAAAATTACGCATTTCAGCACTAGCTTCCAGGATCCTTCGTGATCTCAACACACCGCAACCGAAACAATTATAATTTTATGCCATGTAAATATTTAAAATGGATAAACAATGATACTTTTATATTTTTACGGTTGTTTTCAAAGACCAGACGTCACGTGTCTGTTGCCTTTGAAAGTAAGATCTTTCTCGGAGCAGTTAAGTTTCAAGGCCACATAATAATGGAAAAAACGCATTTCTTTATTGACAAAACATTTCTTCAAGGACTAAAATCTTTTAGGTTCTGTTCGTTTTATACCTGCATTGCTTTAAAGGAAACTATTATTTTCAATCGTATCAACTGAAACAACATGAGAAAAATATTTATCTTCCGGAATTATTCGAAGTAAAAATTTAGACGAGATTCGAGCCTCTAGACCGAAACATCGTTGCTTGATAATGTTTTAGACTTTATTCGTCTATCTTTATATTGTTTTTAAAAATCCACGCTTAATTATAGAAACGATAACGTGCACACAGAAAATGCATTTATTATCGTCTCAACGCTCGTGAGTATAAATACGGTAACTAAACGCGATGAAAATTCTTGTTTTAAAATTAACTTAAAAATATTTTTTTAAAATATTGAACTTAGAGAAACAGTTGTACGGAAATCAAATGGAAATCACTAGAAAGCTAACTTTTGACGTAGATCTCTCCATAGTGGTCTAATGGTGTGTCGGGAAAAGAAAAAATTAATACGCTTTTCGTGGTATTTTTAAACGCTTAGCTCAGCAACCAAATAACATAGAGAGTTGATTTCGGTTTCATTTAACAGAAAAAGGTAGACACTAAATATTGCGAAAATAATTTTAGAATTTGGAATTGCGGTTTAGTCACAGTCGAGTTGCAAAGGTGGTGAAAATCACGAAGAATTTTACATAGATAGAGTCACATAGTCACACTACGCTAATAGTCACTATAGAGTTAATAGTCACCTAGAGCTACTTTAGTCACAGAAAGTCGCAGTTGAGTAAGGTAAGTAGGTCTACGCCCCTCAATCCCAGCGGCCGTACCGCAGAGACAGCCTCCCGTCGATTTTTAAATTCCATTGTGATGTAAAAATGGTTTTTGAGCAATTATTTGCACAAAAAATATTATTGAGAGAAAACTTTAAAATTTTGATTAATTTGTAATTAAAAATCTAGTTAAAATTTTAAAAACCTCTTTCTTAGTGAACACCTATCCCCCAAGAAGTGAATACGTGTCAAACTTAGTAGGTCCAACAGTCTGCCCTATAGAGCGCTTTGAACCATTTTTGTATTATGTGTGTCGCATGTTGCATCACGCAATTTACAAATAATATCGATTGCCATGTTAAAATCATTTATCATTATCATCATTTATCGACATTATCATGTTAAAATAAACTTATATTTCCTAAAAAAATATACAGGCAGTACAGACAGATGGACGAATTGAACCAACGGGAGTATTATTCCCTTGACTTTCTCGTACACTTCCACAATGTGGAACATTTAGCGAATAGAATCGAGTATGTAAACTAGAAACGTAGCTTTTCTTTTGGCTCATGTCGTCCGAAATTCGATACATATCTACGATTCTGGTGTAAAAATGACTTGAAGAAATTTATTATCTAACCTGTTCCGCATTTAGCTTAGTTATATCTATGGGAGAGTAGGCTAAAACCGGGTACCGTTGATTCTCGCAATATTAGTTCTTTTTTCTAGCCGGCAGATACTGAATTACACTCTACTAGTCAAGGAAAAGGAACAGTCATAGTGGCATGTTGCAGCTGTTGAATTCACTGCTTCTGTGAAGGTTTATTTGTTTGAAGACGTCAGCTCTCTAATGTTCGTTTGATTTTAAACTATCCTTACTTAAAAATCATCACACTTTTAAAAATCATTTTTAGTCCAGCTTATTATACGTTTACTAAGGATTTATACCCTACCAGACAATAAGGATTTACTCCAATAATTGCGCTGTTCTATTTCGTTCTGTATATTCTCTGCACTCGGTGTGAAACCAAGTAAAGTGGCGTAAGATCGAGGCAGCCAGTCTCGATGATTCCTCCGATTAGGTAGATAAAAATGCATCAGACATTGATTGTTTATACAGTCAAGCCCCGTTATAACGAACCCTCAACGGACCGACTCAGAAGTTCGTTTTAACCGAGGTTCGCTGTATCCGCATTTGCAAAAAAAAACATAACATACAAAGATACTACTTCTATAATAAACTTTTTAATAACATAATATTTTCATTAGTAATTAGGGACAAACCAAGTATTAAATAATATACTCAATAATAAACAAACTAAACATTTACCTTTTTTACATATTTGCTAATCCACTACATTGCAAAAAGATGTTATTTTTGGTTGAAAAGTTTTCGATTTTATATACAACTAGTCAATTTTTTTATCCACTATTTTAAACAGGTCCACAACATGTTCGTCGATGCTCTCTGTGGCAAAAAAATTGTTCAAAACATCTGCAATTGTAGGCCATGATTCGTCTTGTTCTTCCTCCATATCTGAGGACGAATCTACAATACAGTTGTTTTTTTCATTTACTAATGCCACGATATCTTCCTCACTCACTTCTCCAGATGTAATGGCATCGTCGTCACAACATTCGAAATGTTCGATTTCATTTTGCGAAAAAGCATTCACTCCGTGCTTTTCTGCTCCGATAGAAAAAGCTTTTCGCTTGCCAACGTTAGCCATGATCACTGCATAGTTCACAGAATGATAAGCTAAGCAATTAAACAAAAATGGCAGAGAAAACACGTGATTGCTCCTAGGTCATCCGACCAGAAAGTCCCCCTCCCCCTTCCCTAGTTGACACTAGGCAAGGTGTCCACGGGGAGGAGGAGGGGAGATAGAAACTGTAAAGAGCCTTGCCTGTTGTTCCTTTGTCTCACTTATGGGGTTAGCAGCGACTCTAACAAAGGTACAATAGGCGTGAAATGTGGTCTCTGAACCAGAGTATTTCATGCAAAAGGGGTAACTCTTGTAGAAGTTGGGTTGACTTGAGCACAATTAGTAAAAAATGTCCGTTTGGGCAAGAGAAAAGTTTGAAGTTTTAGAAATTTTCAGTTCGCTATAACCGAGTCTCTAGCGTTCGTTGTAAACGTATCAAAATACATTATTAATATAGGGCTTCTGTTGGGACCATGTGAAAGGTTCTCTGTAACCGAGGGTTCGTTATATCCCGGGTTCGCTATATCGCGGTTCGACTGTATTTTACTGATGTATTTTCTAATTTAACCTTTTAACTGCGCGTATATTTTTATTGTTTTTGTGGTTTATAAACCACACCCGCAGTTAAAGGGTAAAATAAAGAAGAAGGGTTAATTCAATGTAAAATCTGCCTTAGCTGTGCCCACGAAAGCTGCAGTGGCGCGGAGGAAGAAGACAACTGCCTTACATGTGAATTTTGTAACTAATATTCTTAAATTATCATATAAAATAAAAACGATTCTAATTTTTCCACTGAAACGCGAATTTTCCTAGTTTCGCATAACGTTAACATGTGTACCCCGGTTTTACCCCTCTAGTGGGGTAAAACGGGTAGTTTGGCTTTTTTATATAAAAATCATTGATAAAAAAAGTAATGAAACTGTGAATTTCTGGAAAGATATATTGTACTCCGATAAACAATGAATATTTTAATAAAATTTGACAAGCTCTTTGTCGAATATTTTAGCTCCAACAGGCCTTCGAACCTTAGCTACCCGGTTTTACCCCACTTTCCCCTACGTCCCGTTTTGGAGCAGCACGAGGTCTGTTTTGGGACGAACCTCGCAATTTTGAACTGTAACCAGATGAGGAAGGCGACACCTGAGCTGGCACCTCCCTCTCCAAACTTCCGCACCGCACCAGCGAGAGGACGTTTAACGCACGACGTCTGATTTAACGTGCAACAAGTCCACATACTCGGTGTCTCTTCAGTAGAATTGGGTTTGGAAGAGCGCATACCGTATAACACCTGTATTCAAAATTTTATTCCATTCCCTCAAACGGTATGCTCGCTACGGGATGTCCGGTACCAAGAGGCCGCCAATTTCCCACGAGACCGAGTGACCAGACTCCCCAGCGAGCTAGCTGAAAGCAAACGGAGAAAGGAAGCCGATGTCGTAGAAACGATCCTGATTACATAACCCGGAGGGTTTTTGAAAGGACCGTGCCGACTGACCGATGGAAAAGATCACCCAAGTTGGCCACATTACGTTGTGGCTCTTGCCAATGATGAAGCCGGAAGAGGAGCAGAGATTTGTGGTTGGTGAAACTGTTCATCACCCGGACAAATCATGAAAACTTAACCTTTCGGCCACGCCTCAGAGGGCAGGATCAAAGGTGTTCTTAAACTGAAATTCGGGATGGAAGAGGGAGTCGATTCGGAGTCGAGATTCGAGATTGAATTCTCGTGTTCGAGAATTTTGAAGGCAGCTCTCAACCCGAGACGCTGTACTTGTTCGGGCCTAGTCCCGTGAAACCGTTAAGCCAAACCTTGGCTCAATAAGCTCTTAGAGAGCTGGAAAGCAACTGAGGAATTCTTCGGAATTTGTCTCGAAAGTGAACGTGCAAAACTTCACCGCCATTTATCTACTTCGGTAACCGATATAACTCTTTGGAAGTTATAAGCAACTATTTGAGCGGTCTAATCCCTCAAATCACTATTTCCGGCCATCGGACATTGAACTCACCCTGAGTAGAACTTTACTGAACTTTTCAGTTTCTTACGAGTAGATTCACAGCAAATCTGCGATTGAATCCAGATTGAACTTTGACTTTGATTAACGCTATCTCATCCTGAGTTAGGCAGAATTTATGATTGATATTAATTTGTATATTTCTTGTAAATAATTCAGCAACCAAGAAGCTTTAATTAAAATTAATATCCTGTTATTGCTGTGTCTTGTGATATCTAATCATAACTCAGTATCACTGGGCTAAGACCCTACAGGTGTCATATATCGGCAAAGCTTTTTCATAATCACCTTGTAATTGGGACTTTCTTTGAAAAAGTATAATTTCCGATATATTTTATCTTTCCGTCTACTTTTGTGCACTAACCAGCATGCCTCTTTTATAAACATTATCTCTTTGATCTCTGTTTAAGAATAGGAGAAGTGCTTTTTTTAATCTTATCATTTCAGAGGAAGTGGACGCTAGAATGAAACCGATCCTATTTGCGATTTCTTTTCAATTTGTGAATATTTTCCCAACTTCTCTATTGTTCACATTTCAAAATGTCTTTGTTTATTTTATTATTGTGCAATAAGTTTGTGCATTAATTATATTAGCCTTTGTATTTGAAGTAAAACAAAGGCTATTTTAGAACGGATCCCCATTATTTTGAACTTGGTCAGACGTCAAGACCGGCACCTCAGCCGGCTGCTTCTCCGCAAACTTCTACGCCACCCCACCGTAAGGTAGTTTTACCTCAACCGCAGATTTAACATACATTAGGCCTACGCGGACGACGGATATTGAGTGGAATCGGGTCTGGAAACTTTCATTCTCTAATCCGGAAACCGAAAGTTTATCGTGACCCTTTGAAGAGTAGTTATTTTAGTTTCAATTCTCTCTTTTGTCACTTCTTATCTCAATTTTTTTTTCGGAGATGTCTTATTTTTATAAAGTGTACATGACTGCACTTCAAAGTGAACTCGAAATCGCTTTTCATTGTTATCCATGCTATTAGCTTATCATTACCTTTTTGTTATCAATCTTATCTATGTGTCATCCACCAAAGATTTTACTTCCTCGAGTACACACTATTGTTCTCGTTAAAAAAATTCAACGTCAAGCCTTTGATGTATTTCAGCGCTTTAAAACTCCTCGAGTCCAAAACAAAAATCTCATTTTTGAAATTATTTCTGTCCGACGTTCTTTGCGTATCTGAACTTGATAATTCAAAAATGCTACAACCCAGATCGATCAAGTTTCGCATCATTTCTACTGTATTTATTATACGCTTTATCTTTTAAATTATTTTTGCCTTAAATGTGATTTTAAAAGATCCTCCACAGTCTTCTGTAGTAGTGAGAGATATCATAAAGTAAATCCATAATTTCTTAGTCGATTTTAAAAATCACTATCTTCCGTTATAGTTGACTCCTTGCACCTTTCAGAATTAGAGAATTCGGATATTTATTGTATCTAGAATCAGATTTCAATAAAAAAATCAAACTAAGAAATTTTGAACTTGGGCAGTCAATTATTTTGACACGAAGAGATATATCAGAGATATTTTATAAAGAAACCAGCCGATGAAATGATTTTTAATTGCTCATTTACTTAAACAGACTTCCTTGATGGGCTTGTGTTGCACTGAAGGGTCATTCAAAATTCAACGTACAAATAGTTAGGAGAAGTAGGAAACACAAGAACAAGACAAAATCAGCCGAGGAAATGATTTTTTAATTGTTCATTTACTTAAACAGACTTTCTTGACGGACTTGTGTTGCACTGAAGGGTCATTCAAAATTCAACGTACAAATAGTTAGGAGAAGTAGGAAACACAAAAACAAGACAAAATTACGTAGGAAAGTGTTAGAGCAAACCAAGATTTTACCGAAATCTCTGCTAAATTTAATTAATATTTCACCTTTTAAAAAAGTAAAATTGTTCAAGATGTTGAATCAAAATTGTTAAGCAAACATACTTCTGAGTCACTGACTTAACATAAAGTAGTTTAAATCAAGACATAACACCACTTTTACAAAATTGAAAATAGATCTTTATTTACAAACACATTATCCGTGAATTTTTACATCGGAACTGAAACTTAAATGGAAAATACCAGGTTCACAATTCTTAACACAAAAATATAAATAGATATTATGTGTCATTCAAAATTCAACGTACAAATAGTTAGTAGGAAACGCAAAAACAAGACAAAATCACAAAGGAAAGTGTTAGAGCAAACCAAAATTTCACCGAAATCTCTGCTAAATTTAAATAATGTTTCACCTTTTAAAAAAATAAATGTTTTGCGTATTTTACCAGTGCTGTCTGTTGTGTGAACCCAACAGAAAGCATGGTTGGAAACGCCAACCAACGCTGTTCAGCATTCACTTAAGATCTTGTCGTTAAAATTTCCAGCTGCATAAAGAGAACATGCAACAATTTACGAATGCTGAGAGGGCAGGCATGCAGTGTCCGTCACAAGAATCTCCATCGTCTCTGCAAATAGCAGCGAAATACTGGGTATTTTCGAAAAGGGTTCTCCAGTCGAATCGTCGCTGATGTGAAGCGTGCATAATAATTTGTAACAATTTTAGTTAGGAGTGACTAGGGGGACTCCATCCCACTGTTCTCTCAACGGTGGCTTAACTCCACCAGGTAATTTCTATATTATAAGATCTGGCCCCTACTATTTTCTCATATAATTCCACTGAAAAATAGACTGACAATCTACTCTATTACGAATGTATTTCAAATTTTAAAACAGATCTTCAGATCTGATGTAAATGCCACATAATAAATTATATTAATCTAGCTCAGAGGTTCCAAACCTGTGGTACGTGGACCACTGGGGGTACGCTAAGGACAAGTTAGGGGTACGCGAACTCAAAGTCGGTAATGGTGGACACAAGAAAACATAAGGGATTAATAATGTTGCAGTATTTTCTTTCCCCAAGTTCGTGTAAAAAGTAAAGGTGAAAGTTGTGCAAGTCCTGAACCTACCATCAAAATAAGTAAATAAAGAAAGCAAAAGAAAGAGTAGTTTTTAGCTATCCTAATGAGTTAATGCGAAATTATTACAATATCTACTAATTTCATCTTTTTTGACGTTGAACTAATACTATTGTAAAAATGGAATAAAATGTAAAATCAAATATAAGTAAAGATGTAAATAATAATAAGTCCTGCAAATGTTATAAATTCCACTCCTTTGACTCTTGAGCTTACCTGGGCCCATAGTATTATAGATAAAAACTTTTTTGTACAGACGGATGGTTGGAGGGGGGTTATGATAGTAGGGGGCAGGGATGTAGTGGAGCCGGTAAGCACCGGAACGACGTTCCGGCACTGCTTTTTTCACGACAAATAAGTAGGCAAACATTGTGAATACGTCCTTGAATCAACGCGATTTTTATCGCCCAGGTTAGAGCGTTCCGGCACTGCTTATTTTTCGACAAATAAATAGCCAAAAATTGTGAATACGTCCTTAAAACAACGCGATTTTTATCGCCCAGGTTAGAGCGTTCCGGCACTGATTATTTTGCTACTACACCGTTAGTAGGGTGTACGCGAAAATAAAAAGCCTAATCAAAGGGTACGCAAGGGAATAAAGGTTGGCAACCCCTGATCTAGCTTGTTGCGCCTTTCAGTAATCGCATTCAAAAATGCACTCATAGTCATAAAGATAGAACGCCGCCCATGACCCTGTGCCTGCAACATTACAGTTGCTGAACCAGTTGGATGGACATGGGACTATTCACACAGACAGACAATTAGTTCTTCTTCACAGATTTGGTCCTGAATTTAATGCAGATCTACAACTTAAAAATGTCAAAAGCTGGCAAAAAGATGGCATTTGGTATACAGACAAAACGCCAAAATTGTAAATTTTTCTGAAGTTTTGCATTAAATCTACTGGAAATCTGTCTGTCTATTTATCCGTGTGCATTGAACTCGATAATTGAAAAACGTTGAAAGCTAGATAGACGGAATCTGGCATATGGTTTTATTATAATAATTGTGGATCTGTTATCATGTTTTGGACTAAATCCTTCAACGTGTTGGTTATATGTCGATCTGTCTATTCATGCACATGCGAGCTTGATAACTCAAACAGGCTTCAAGCTACTTAAGTGAATTTTAGTATATTATATTTAAACCAAAATTGTAGAACTGTGTCTAATTTTGGACTAAAGCCGTCAACGGTTGACAGTCTGTTTGTGTCTATGTTACAGTTAAACACTAGAATCCGTTATTTCATACAGTAACTTGATCATTAATTACCTAGTTATCATACATTTCATACAATTTCATTAATTACCTAGTTATTTTCAATCTATTATTTCATAGAATAACTAGGTATTTCATGAATTACCTAGTTGAATCACTAGTTATTCTATGAAAAAACTTAATTATACTCTTTAACGGTAACATAAACACGATCACACAAAAACAACACAAGCAGTATAATTAAAATTTGGCAGGTACTCTTGACACTAAAATTGTAGATCTATATCAAATTTTGAAGCCAATCGTTCAAAGGGAAAGGGTCCAAAATGCATACTCGGTTTTCTTCACTATACTACGAAGTTAAACACAAAAAGGCATCGTATTGTGCAAGAATGCGAGAAATTCGAAGGGAAAACACACACCCTTGTGAACATCCCGTTCTCATAAACTTAGATGGACAGACAGGAAAAGATTTGATTCCCAAAGTGTGTTTTCTGACTCGGGGAGATCTGAAGTTGGATATTCACGACAAGGCTATTCCAATCCATTAGGAGGGCTTCTTAGCAGACGGCTTCCATTTTCAGCCCATCAAATTTGGTGAGTCATTCACAGGTGCGGCCTGTGAATGACTCACCAAACGCAAACCCAACACCTGTGGGTAACCCGATTCCCTAGGTTACTGCGCCTTCTTCTTCCCCCGCTTTCAAAACGGGTTCCCCCGCCCTGATTTTCCCAGACTGACTCCCACCCACATTCCTCCTCCCCCATTTTGCGGTTTTCGCTTTTGTGAGAGTGGCTCAGTCCCCCTAACCCTCTATCGTATTTCAGTTTTATGGCCTAGTGCACCGAATGGAAATCCAAACCGGATGAAAATACAAACATTTCGATCACACCACGCCATTCTAATCGGATTTTGCCATTGGCGAAGGGTTTTGGCTCGATGCGCGCCAAATGGAGTGGCACGGCGTGATCGTGAATGCCCCTCTTAAAACGTGTAATTTTATCCAAACCTTAAGATAGAATTATTTGACGATTATAATACTTACTTTTTGTATATTCTATATACGAGAAATGAAAGGTATGTATTAGTCTGTTTCTACTTTTTTATAGGCTGGTGATAAAACGGAGATCTTCTTCAAGAAAGGAAGGAAAATGAAA
>BGPR01041831.1:0-13484 GCA_013235015.1 Araneus ventricosus | reverse complement strand
AATCTGAAATGATATTATGTAATTGTTTTTTCAAATATGAATAAGGGGCCGGGACAGCTCGGTGAAAGGCTAGCCTTTTTCTCCCGATTCATCGCTCAGCGGTGCTCAGTGCGCGAATTTTGATGCTGGGGAGGAATCTCTTTGCAGCTCTGGTCTGTGTCTCTCTTAGTCGTTGATAGATTTTCCGTCTTCCTTTTACGTTTTTTATTACCCTTTTTTTTACAATGTTCGTTGATTATTGAACTCTCAAAGTGGAAAAGTAAGCCAATAAGAATAAAAACGAAAATACGAGTTTTAAAAATAATTTAATGGGGAATTGCAGCTCTGCAGGCCCTCTAGAGGTTCAATACCTAGAACCCTAATCAGTCCTTCTACAAGTATATAGATGCAGCGAACTTTTGGGACCTGCCTTAAAATTATTTCTGTTTCGCGAGTCTTTCTTTTCATATATAAACACACATTTTTGATTGGTTTTATAATTTTCACATGTTTTTCGTCAATGTTAAAACATTGTTTGTAACCTTTTTTTTGTTCAATAAAGTTTCTACGCATGCTCATCCAAACTGCAAACCGGAGATTTTTTATCTCTGGAGTCAGGGGTATGTCGTAGTGTAAAGTAAAGTAAAGCTCTGCAGGCCTAATGGGCGAGCCGCCACTGGTTAAAATGTTTCTTACTATCATTGTTTACAAGAAACTGGCTTTGTATGCAACTTCTTTGAATAAGCCCGTTCAATGTGCCACTCATATGGATGCGAACTTCCTTTATTAACGATATGATAGGTTTTAACTTATGTCATTTACGTTCTGAGAATTTTAATTTGTACTAATTCATGTTTCGGTTGAATTACTTTGAGCAAATTAGCTTTGAAAATTTACTAACATTAGCTGCTTACCTTATACTTAGTTCCAAGAAATTCGGCAATTTTCAATATGTAACTTTTCGTGTCCTTCTTTAGTTGTTCGTAAGTGATGAAGAAAACATTCGGCTCGTCTCTGCGTTCCCACCAGGACAGTGTGGTGTCGAAGTATTCGCCGAAATCTGTCTCTCCATTGATGAAGAGCTCGAAGAAATCGTCGAATTCTCCGTCTTCGAAGCGATAAGCTGGCATGCTCTCCGTGAAGTGGTAGAAAGAGACGCAGCAATCCTGAAAGCGCACGAAAGATGACAATGATCCATTTCGTCGCAATTTTACAGGAGGAAGAGAAGAAATTATTTTTTTTGAAACCAATAACAGTAGCCAATATTTCTAAAATTTTTTTCACATATGGCATTGTGACCTAGTGAGTCAAACAGCTTAGTGAAAATGTTTTCTGGTGGGCTAATCCCAGTCAAAGAAGACCAATGGGATTATGTACAATTAATTTATTTACATATTCTTGGCTACATATTACTAATTTTTACAAAGGGATTCTTCAAACTTCATGTCTTCCTCTTTTCGGCCGCACGTTCACACTCAACGTCCACCTCCTTCGGTCTCATCCGGCTCTCTGGTCATTGAACTCCTTCATATAATTCCCTCTTTTCTCCGCCCCTTTTTTCTGTCCCCCGTCTGAGGAGTGGCTCGGAGAAATTTCGCCTCTGGCCTGTTGAGTGACGATGTCACAGCATGAACATGAAACCGTATGGAATGCAGAACATTAACTTAATTCAACTGAAATATACAGAGAGCAGCACGAAATCTGTTTAAAACTTTAGAAAGTTGCTGAATATGATGAAAGTAACAATTATTATAACACACTGCTTCGTCGAATGTGTAATGTGAAAGCAGAAACACGGTAAGAACGAAGAAAATGGAAAAAAGAAATGTCGCATTCATCATATAAGAATTAAAACTTTATATTTACAAGGATTCAAATAGACAACTACAAAATGCAACATATGTATTTCAGCGGTGTCATAGGAGTGACGCCTACTTTGGAAGACATTGTCATTTCTGTAGGAGTGATGTTAACTCTGTGTACAACCAGGGTCGGATTAAGCCCTGTAGAGGTCCTGAGGCAATCCAAGTTCACCGCGTTTGAACCGCCGAAAGCATGTATTTTTCATTTTATTAACCTTAATTTAGATTTTCATTTAATATCTTCCTAAGCAGTTTTAATCGACAAATATTACGACAGACTTAAATAACAAAGCATTTAATTGTGAATATCCTTCAAGAGACTTGGTTTCAATATCTAGTATATAAAAAATCTAAATTTAAAAGCAATTCTAAATAAAATGTCTAAAAAATAACAAAACTTTTTAACACAATCTAAATATTTTAATACAGAGTTGGCCAGGGCTGTTGACTTGTGAGTCAGTCAATCAACTACAAAGACAAATGAATCACATTAATCTGCAAGCGAACTTGAAAACATAAAAAAAATTCTAAGAATAATGTTCTCAAATTTAAACGGTACTTGACGTCCTTTACAGCGTAATGATGTGTACCTGCTTTAGTTTGTGTGTTTATGACATTCTTTATGGCGAGTTGTTGTATGCTTGCTTTATTTTGTGCGTTTGTGACATCCTTTATGGCGTGTTGCTGTGTGCTTGCTTTAGTTTGTGCGTTTGTGACATCCTTTATCGTATGCATTGCTTTTAACCTTTTACGAGTTTTGTATATATTTATATTTTTGTCTTATGGCGATGTGTTTTAATGGTCTTAAGTTGTATTGTCTCTTGCTTGCCCGGAGAGTGTTTATGATATAGGAATTTTCAACTTTTTTGTATATCTAAATTTTTAGGAGAGCTATTATATTCTTTTATGCAATAATATTGTAAGTATGCACTCCCCACACTAGGTGGGTTAAATGTATTGTAATGTCACTCTTTTCCCACTGGTTGGTTGAGCTTTGTACTCCCAGCTTTTATTGTATTTGAACCACTGCCGTTGTTCGGCAAGTTTTGTAACTTTTTGTTTTGGTTTTTGAATGAATACTGTTGCGGTTCTCTCCCCACTGGTCCCTCTTCGACTTTACATCCAATATGGGTAAGTCGGGCCAGTGTGGGCATGGAAAAAAAAGTTACTTGAATTTGTAAATCATATGAAAGCGCAGAATTATATTGACCTGAAAATACCTCAAATGCAAAAAACAAACAAAAACCTCGAGGCTTCCCCAAGCAGTTAGTTGCCTGTTTGATAATCCGGCCTAGGGACAAGGTCTTCGAGAGAGTCAACGAACGTCTAGTAAACGAGGCTCTCAAGTCACTGCCCAGATAGCATGCACAGTTGCAGCAAGTTTGATTTTCCTTGAGATTAGCTTGTCATGACAAACTTGATGTGGCAACTTTGCAGCGAACTTCCTGCAAAGTAACAAAGCATAATCGACCAACCCACTTGCAAAACAAGTTTGCTGTGAAGTTGTTATGTTTGCAAAACAAGTTTGCTGCAAACCTGATACAGCCACTTACAGATAATCTTTGTCTCTGTTTTAAAAAAAAACATCCGATTTTTAATAGCATCTCCTAGACCGTCCTTCTTTTTGTTAGTTCAATAAATCAATGATAATTTGTAAAATACTAACTTTTTTATAAAAAAATTTGAAAAATTTTCCATCTTTTTACTAAATATAGAACTCGCACTTTAAAGAAAACTATATCTCCTTTATCTTAATGTTGAAATTTTAACGTTAATAAACAAAAGTAAACCTAAAACACAGTCAATGTTTGTTGAAAAATAATAACTTACATTTTGTCCCATTTTAAAAGTAATTACTTTTGAACTCCAATTTCATAATTTATTCTACTAGCAAAACGTAGTTATTAGCGAAACTCGCTCTCTCTTTGACTTCAAATCATATTCTCAACTCAAAATTTAAAATATTTATGAAATCAAGAAAACAGTTTAAAATAAATTGTAGATGCACGATCTATTAGTGCAAACTATCTTCTCCTCTTAGAGTCTAGCTGACTGAGTGGTTAGAACGACAAGTTTAGGAAGTGGTATGTCGGGGGTTCGAATCCGAGGTTTTCTTCGTACTCTGCTTTTGTTTTGGGGGTTTATTCTGGTACCCCCGGTTGGGTTCCGCACGTTAACAACGGAACCAACCCAACCGGGGGTACCAGAATAGACCCCTTAGTTTGCAATGAGTTTGACGCGTGGTGACTAACTCGTTTGCGTTAACTTGTTTCAAGCTTGCACTCTTGCCGTGTCAATCTTGTTGCAAGATTGCTGCAAACTAAAATTGCTATCTGGGTAACCTCCACGTAATTGTTTCGGCTCTCAGCCAAAAGATGTGAAGTGCGGAGTGGAAGAAACAATTGCGCGAAAGAGGAGGTGGTAGGCGCCATTAATGGGATTGGGTTGTTTTCATGGAGTGTGTGCAGGTTTGTAGGAAACCCAGATGTGGACTCCAAGTAATTATGAGTAATCTTGAACGTGAATCGAAATTGTACATATGTATATAGCTCCTACTAGTGAAAGAAAAAGTGGATTTATTGCAGTCCGGAGTCCATAGTTCTTACAGAGGCTTTTCAGGTATCTCCAAGGAAAGAAATCGAGGCAGGAGAGATTTAGGGGATTAAACAAGGAATCTTCCACCCATAATTTTCGATTTGGAAATTGAGTATTCAATTTCCGAATCTGAGCTTTATTACGTGAAACGTCTGGCTTCCGATCGCACATCGTATTACAAAAATTGTCAGTTACGTCATCATTTTTGGCCCTTCTTTCCATCACACCCTGTATTCCTTACCTTTGGATTTCTTGCTATGTAAATGTACTTGGCTTTTGGTGACCAGGGCGTCTTGTAAAACGGAAGATGCATCTTTATTGCCCCTGGTCTTTTTAGATCTTCTCCAGCTTTCGCTCCAGTCATTTCTAGAAAGGGAGTCTCCGTGAAAAACTGCAGCGCCGATTCAAATGGCCTACCGTCCCGGAGGATGCAGGCCACTATGTTCTGCAACCAGGTGGTCCCACATTTTGGGAACGTGACAACAAACAGGTCGTCGGGCCGGGGCTTGTATGACAAAGCAGATCTGAAGGCTTCGGGGCAGAAAAGACCCGGAATCCGCCATCCGTCTATCTCTTGGTACCATGGCATCTTTGAGGGGCATTTGCCTTCTTTTTCGGGTGGCATGGCTGCTAAAGATGAAGATCTGAAAGGAGGCAATGGTATTTCGCACTTACAATGATGCATAAAATTTTAAAAATATTATCGATAAATTTTGGTTAGGTAGGCAGTGATATCTGCATCACCCGTGGATCTAAGACTCCTAACTGCATGGCATCACCGTGATTATCATAATCATCAGGGCGGCTGCTAACTATGCACTGCGGAACTGCAGAAACCCCAACTTTCTTCAGTGTATGAAACCTCGCATTACGAGCATAATTCGTTCCAGGAGCTTACTCGTTATGCGAAACAATTTTTCGTATAGAAATCAATCAATAACAATTTTCAATATCAATCAATCATTATCAAATTACGATAATGCATTCCATGCCGAAAACAATACTGAAAAATTTTTATGTGTAACGGTTATTCAAAGAAAATTATATATAATATCGTTAAGGAGCCTGAATCATCTTCATCTTATCTTTGATGCAGAATCAACCAGCATGGAATGCGGGTAGGATTTGCAGAAATGAAAAGCGGAATGAGTGCTAAGCACGGACTGATGTACCTGTTCTGTTATCCTTATTAACCACTTAACTGAATAGTTTTCTTTGCTATATAATAAGATGACCGCTCCTGTTTTCGAAAGGGGCTGTCGTTTTCATTCATCTAAGAAGGAATAGAATACTTGAGATGCTTATGGATTCTACTTAATTTTTGTGTCAAATTATAAAGCTAATTAATGATTCAATTTTAGTTTATAAGACTAAAATTTCGATAATTCGATGCACGAGTATTCTCGGGCTGTTAAGTTAAGCGGTTAAAAGAAAAAAGTGAATTACGTTACGTCTTTGACAAAAATACGTCACATCATTTGTTACGTAGCGTATCAACAACTGTAAATGCACAGCCGAAAAATAGTTTTTAAAAAACCATAGCCTTAAATATTACTGGAATCAAAAAATGAAAATATCCAAAGTCATTCGTTCCATTCAAAACGTTTATTACTAGAAAAAAGAAATCTTAACAAAACATTTCATTCGATGAACAGTTAAAACAGGTTACAGTTAAAAGCGCACGCCCAAGTACTAGACACCTGGTTTGATAAGAATTAAAGCAACCAGCGGGAGTGGTCTCCCCTAAACTTTCTCGCATACTTCCCCATAAAGGTGCTGTTTCCCCTCCCCCCGCGTGGATAAAAAAAATTCGAACCTACTGTAACCCAGAATCCAATGACTATCAGAAGGTTTTTCATTGTAGATTATAGTGATTGTAAAATATAAAAACGCATCTAATCACACACTTCCACTCTTGCCGGCTTAAGGACAAAGTGACGTAATCCTTCCGCGAGCACAGAGATTGCTACCTGTACGCATGCGTATGAAGAAGTGGATTTGAAAAATTAATTATGCAATTTGAACGCCTTTTTTTAACCGATTGAAACGACATTTGGGCACAGATCTATAATAGATATTAGCAACCGTCATACCAATTTTTATTTATCTAAGCCAAAGGGTTTAGGAGATATAATTTTTACAAGTATGCGATTATACAGTCCGACAGACGGTCAACCACTTGACGGATTTGGTACAAAATTTGATACGGACCAACATTCATGATGATAAAACTGTGTACCAAATTTCATCCATCCAGCTATTCAAGTTTTGGAGTTATAGCGTTCACATGATCGCGGACGCATATTTACGGATCCTACTATGGTTTGGATTGAGGTCGCTTTTCATTGGCTCTCAGCGTCACGTGACTTCGCTTACTTCTGAATGATGTCATGCGCGCTTAGTTTGGATTTCGATTTTTGTCTTAGCTATTGTATCATGGAGAAACCAAAATTATCTTTATCTTGAATTCATCATTCTCTTTAGAAATATCCTAATAATCGTAATTAAAAGATAATTTTCGTTTTTCAATAGCTAAGACAAAAATCGAAATCCAAACTCAGCACGCTCCTATGTCATCATTCAGAAGCAAGCGAAGTCACGTGACTCTGAGAGCCAATGAAAAGCGACCTCAATCCAAGCTATAGTAGGATCAGTAAATATGCACCGCGGACAGACAGACTTCCCTTGAACGGATTTTGTCCAAAATTTGATAGAAACATACAAAGTATGTGTAAAGACCACATACCAAATTTCATCCCCGTAGCTCTAATAGTTTTCGAGCTATCGTGTTCATAGACAGACATATACACATAGAGACATAATTCCAAAAATGTGTTTTTCGGATTCAGGGAGATTCGTCAAAATCTCGCGTTATAATTTTTTGACGATTACAATACTTTCTCTTCGTATACTTCGTATACGAGAAAGTAAAAACAAAAGCTCCTTGGATACGACAGTAACTGGCGCAAAATCCGGGAATTCCCCTCTCCTCGTCACTCGGTATGCGAAACGTCGCTCGTTAAGCGAGTAATTTTTTTTACAATTTATTTTGCTCGTTATGCGAGGTTTCACTGTAATCACTAATTTATTCAATTCTGCATTCACTATCTAAATCCATCAACGAACCAATAGCATTCCTTTCATGTCTTTCATCACTCAGAGAAAAAGCTCCGAAAAACGGTATGCCTCTGTTTGTAGAGAGAGAATTTTCAAAAAGTACCGCTTTCTACCGCTGGACATTCACACCTCTAAACATTTTATAAAGGGAAGAAGATACTATTTAGAATACAGTACCTCCTCCCCTTCCAGAAACAGTAGATGTTGGATTTTATGAGTTTTGTTATGGAGCCTGAATTTTGAACAAAAATAAAACCAGCGGGAGTGGCCTCCCCGAAACTGTTTCGCATGCCACCCAGTGGGTAGGTAAATACTTTTGGGGTATTTACCCTAGGTCTGGTTATTTTGAAAAAAAAATTATGAATGGCGATTTACAACGAAACGTATAAAATTTATGAATTCTCCAAAACTTAATATTTTGCAAAACAAATTGCGTATGTTCGCAATTTTTAGCGCGCTGAGGTACCACAGATTCATATAACGTTTCTGGGTGCGAAATCTTACAATAGATATCACACGAGATTTCATCATGCCTCTGTTTAATCACAGGCGTCCATCTGGAGAATGTCAGATCGAAGTTTCGTTTTAGGGGGTTGCCGTAATTTCCGAAGTGCGTGTTTGCCGCTCGCTACAATTTCCTCCGTAAACCGCCAAGGTCAAAAGCCAACCATACTAACTTGAGTGAAATAAGCGAAACGCTCGCTAACACACAGTCGCAATGTGCATTTTGAACCAAATATGCAATTTCAACTACTTTTTTAACGTATTGAAACGAAAATTGGACACAAATCTACAATTAAGCTTAGAAGGCCACATACCAAATTTCATATATCTAGGTCATTATCTTAAAGAGTTATTGTGTTCACAAGTTTGCGATTATTCAGACCTATAGACAGTCAACCCTTTTACGGATTTGGCCCAAACTTTTATACGGACCTACATTCCTAATGATGAAGCTGTGTACCAAATTTCATCTATCTAGCTATTAGAATTTTTGAGTTATAGTGCCCACATGACCGCGGACAGACAGACAGACTTCCCGTAAACGGATTTTGTCCAAATTTTCATAGAAGCCTACAAATTATGTGTAAAGATCACATACATAATTTCATCCACGTAACTCTAATAGTTTTCGAGTTATCGTGTTCATAAACAGACAGGCGTAATTCCAAAAATGTGTTTTTCTGACTCAGAGAGATTCGTCAAAAACTCGAGTTCGAATTTTTTGGCGATTACAACACTTTCTCTTTGTATACTTCGTATACGAGAAAATCAAAATGAAGGATAATTATTGATAAATAAAAATCAATTAAAAATAATGCACGATTAATTTCTTTCGTAACTAAATATGAAAGTAACATCCATATATGTCTATTTAAGTACATTTTTAAGGTAAATTTAAAATTAAAATTAAATAAAAATTAGTAGTTGCTTAGTTACAGATTCTTTGGTGACATTTACCCACATAATGCCAAAAATCTTCTTTTAGTGACTAATAATCAAACAATTGTACCAAATTTTATTCTTCTAGATCCTTGCCTTTTTCAGTTATTGTGTTTCATGCACACGGATACACAGACTTCCCATACATGAATTTGTCCAAAATTTAGTCAAAATAGAAGTAGTTCTAAAAATAGAAGTCTACAAATTTGGTGTTAGAACCGCATGCCAAACTATAGTTGGTTCTACTATACCAAAACTATTGTTCAGTTTGTTTCCGTGTTATAGTGATCACGGACAGACATAATTCCAAAAATGCGTTTTTCGGATATTGGAGGTCTGAGACTCAATTGAAGTTGAATTTTTTTGAGAATTACAATAGTTTCTTTGTGTATACTTCAGCGTCGCGCTGGCCTAGTGGCAAGGTCTCGTCTTCGGGGTCAGGGTTCCAGATTCGAAACCCGATTTCACTAAAGATCCGACGTGTATGTGGGCCCGTTGCAAGCTACATCATACGTAGGGGCCAAACGTCCTCTCGCTGGAGTGGTGCGGAAGTTTAGAGAGGGGGTGCCAGCTCGGGTGTCGCCCTCTTCATCCGACCATGGTTCAAAATAACGAACCTCGTCTGAAAATAGCCCTCGTGTTGCTTCAAAATGGGATGTTAATATAACTAAACTAAACAGTGTATACTTCGCATGCGAGAAAGAAAAAAGTCTGCTGTGTGCAGTGGATTCAGCTTGTTCTATTCCACATGGTAGAATACATATACATATCACTGTTGAAAAAATAGATTTTTTTTTTTGTTTTAGTTAGATGAATACCCCATTTTAAAGCTGCGCGAAGTTTGTATTGGACGTAAAGGACGGACCTCGTAATGTTGAACCGTGCTCAAACGACGAATGGACATTTGAGCCAGCGCGTTCCTCTTCAAATTGCTACATCAAATTGCATCAGTGGTGGTTTTTCGTACAGGTTCTCGCCTCGTGTCTCCAGATACTCGTAGGGTAATCGACGTCCATTGCAGTGTTAAGCCGACTGGGAATTTACGACATTGCGTAGGAGGATGAACCTAGAAACAGTTTTGGGCCTATAGCCTCATATTGCCAAAATCCGCCACTGAATCAGCGAAAGGACTTTTCACTCCGATGAGTTTTAATGAGTTCTTGGCCTATACACACAGCGGATCTTTGGTACAATCGGGTCTCCAAAGCATGACCTTCCGGTTTGAATACCGACAGTCTTCGCCCTCCCGTCCTTTCACAGACTATTTCGACACTCTTAGAAATAAGCAAAAACGTAGCAGATTAAAGAAAAGCGCCAATTATGCTCACGATTATGAACACTGGTATGGTTCATATAACTAGTTCATTTTGTGTATCAGATACATAAAGCCGATTCCATATCTATCTCTTTATGTATGAGATATATAGAACCGATTCTATGTCTGTCGTTTATCTATTAGATAAATATAATCTATTCTATGGCAACCGGCTTATATATATCAGATATTGTATAGCAATGGCTTCGGAAACCCCCTGCGCTTTTGCGCATGCGCCGGGCGGAGTTATTTTCATGAAAATAGGGGGAAAGTGAAGAATTGAAATGTGATGTTTACATTTTATTGAACTTGATCTAACAAAGAACTCCGGAAATGCGATCATACGACTCATTGCCCGACACCCCTTTCCGGTGTAAAATCGTCCAAAAGTGGTAGTCTCGGAATCCGTTGCTGAACAGTACATACAACCGATTCTATGTCTGACGTTTTATGTATCACATAAATATAATCGATTCTATGTCAAACGTTTTATGTATCAGATAATACATATAATTGATTTAGCGTCTATCGTTTTATATATCAGATACATATAACCAAATCCATGTCCATCGTTTTTGATACCACATGTATAAATAATGATTTTTGGTTTTCCTAACCTGTGAAGAGTTTCTGTAGTCATTGAATAATTAATAAAAATATCTGTTGAAAAGGTATATTTTATATTATGATGTGAAAGTAGGAAGTTGGACTTACCTTGAAAACAATAAGTTTCGTGATCCTGCGCACAGATTGTTTGAGTGAGATATACTTCGTTTATAAGTTATTTTATTTTAGACAATAATCCCAGCTGTCTGGGAATGATTATTGTACTCGATTCATTCGCCTATTCGTCTTTTTATTACTCAAATAACGCAAGGCCGTTATTTGAGTAATGGCGCCTTTCATTTCTATTACTCCTTTCCACTTCTTTCCACACCCTTGATGCTCGCCGAGGGAAATTCGTGGAGTTCTTGGAATACAGAAAATTAGCAATTTTTATTTGCTCGAGGGTGCAGGGAAATGACACCTTTGTTAAGGAGTAAAGTATTCCCTTTTAAGTATTAAGTATTTAAGTATTCCCTTAAGATGGGCAAAACGCTCGCTCCAGCGTTCGCGCCTTTTTTTGTGTCGTAGAATGGGGAAAAAATCCAAATATGCAATTTCAACGCCTTTTTTTAACCGATTTAAACGAAAATCGGAGACAAAACTACAATTAGGGTTTCAAGACTACATACGAAATTTCATTTACCTAAGTAATTTCTTTTAGAAGATATCGTCTTCAGCAGTATGCGATTATACAGACAAAAAGACAATCAACCCTTTGACGTGCTTGGTCCAAAATTTGATACGGACCTACATTCCTGATGATAAAACTGTGTACCAAATTTTCTCCGTCCAGCTATTCAAGTTTTTGATTTATAATGTTCGTATGAACGCGGACAGACCTACTTCCGTAAATGGATTTTGTTCAAAATTTGATAGAAACATACAAATTAAGTGTCAAGATTACATACCAAACTTCATCCGCGTAGCTCTAATAGGTTTTGACTTATCGTGCTCACAGACAGACACACATTATTCTACAATTGTATTTTTCGGACTCAGGGAGGTCTAAAACGTGGAGATTCGTCAAAATCTCGAGTTCGAATTTTTTGATGATTACAATACTTTCTCTTTGTCTACTTCGTATACCAGAAAGTAAAAAGGGGGGTTCAAATCGCTTATTCGTCTTTTCCCATCACACAATGATGGCGTAAATGGCGCGATTCATTTCTATTACTCATTTCCGCTTCTTTCCGCACCCTTGATGCTCGCTGAGGGAAATTCATGGCGTTCTGGGAGTACAGAACATCAGCAATTTTTATTTGCGCGAGGGTGCGGGGAAATGATACCTTTGTTAAGGAAAATACGAGAAAGTTTAGGGGAGACCACTCCAGCTGGTTTTAATGTTGGAATGAGAGAAAAGAATGTAAGAAAAATAACCAAACATTTATTTTTAAGGTAAATTTTAAATTAAAATTAATAAAAAATTAGTAGTTGCTTAGTTACAGATTCTTTGGTGACATTTACCAACATCATGCCAAAAAATCTTCTTTTTTGAGTAATAATTAAATCATTCAAAATTAATTAGAAAATCCAATATTTATGTAGAAAGGCATAGCTGCGCAAGGTAGGATTGGTTACAACATGCCCTCAGCTACAAAGTAACAGGCGCTACTATTAATCAGCTACAGCTAATACTGAAAATCATCTACATTAGCTAAACGGTGCATTAATGTGTTGCCTTGACACTAAAATTATATGCAAATGTATGCAAAAATACTGTAATTACGTGCAGTATTTTGCGTTAGTTAACAGCCATTTTGGACAATTAATAGCTATAGAATTAGAAATAAAACAAAAGAAATTAAGAAATGTAACAATCAAACTGGCATCATTGATTACATAACATTTTGAATTTTAACAATGTGTTAGTGCGACTATTTTTCTTACGTCGTTAGTGCAGTGGGCTACCAGTACACTCCAAAATATAAATAAACATAAAATTTAAAAAATCAAGTGAATACGATTACTAATAGTTTTGTTGGAGTGCTGAAATACCCAGCCGTACTAACGTAGGGTTAAGAAGATGAAAAATAGTTTTTCTTCATATACTATTTCCCAAAGTTATATATGGGAAACAACAAATTAAGAAACAGTGAAAAACTGTCAGCAGAAGAAGTAATTTTGCATATTTTTACTGGATTTTGCATTGCTTCCAGTTGAGAACATTTAGTTGCATAACTTAATACATTTTCACTGCAAGTTACCTAAGAGAAGGTTGGGGAGGGGATGAACAAAGTTTTCAACCAATCGATAGATCTATAAAATGCATTCTGAATTTAACACATATAAAAATAATATTCAATTTTAAAATCATAAAATTCTCTTACTTTCCTCTCTATTGGAGAATATTTCCTTTCCTCACCAGCATATTCAAAAGTATCAGTCACAATAGGATTTCATTACTCGAATTTTGCATTAAATGTTCTCGCAGAATAGGAAATTCCGGTTTTTTGCACCACAAAACCGCAAGGTTACTCAACACGGAAGGTTTTCCGATCGCGACATTTAACAGAAAATAATGAAGTCACCGTTTCGTTCGTAAAATAGGAAGTGCTTGCACAGGAAGA
>BGPR01041830.1:0-13484 GCA_013235015.1 Araneus ventricosus | reverse complement strand
TGGTATTTGCGGAGGGTAATGTTACAGATCGGCATCATTCCTAACATGCTACACTTTCTTGGCTACAGCCAAAGTTAAGCGCGAAAGTGTAACTGATACCTTTGTTTATACCCTTCCAAGACCGGTCCTGCAGCAACACCGCCAAATGTCAACATCCTAACTTCTGTAATAATAATTAAATCTTATTTCTCTTGTTATATATGTCTTGGTTTTAATTATATAAAACTCCTATCTCTGTTTTTGTATATAAAAGATGAAAATGAGAAGCTAGGCTTAGCGTAATGATTGCAAGAAAATGTCAAACATTATATTTTAGCAACTCAAATCAACTTTCATCCCTGTACAAACGTTATTGTTTTATTGCGTGATTTTCATTTACGATTTACACCTCATACATTTAGTAAGATCTCTCTATTATATCTACTTTTATCTATCTATATATATATATATTCTCAAGTTTTAATTTTTGTGATCTTTATGCTACCAGCAAATACGTTTGATGCCACGTTTGGAACTACTTGAATAACAAAATCAATACAGAAATTGTATTAATAATTTTTGACTGAATTCTATAACATAACTAAAAAAATTCGACTCCTAGAGAGTGTTTTATAATTATCTTACTATTAAATTTCAGGGAAAAGGGGTGTAGTAAAGCCGGCATGCACCGGAACGGCGTTCCGGTACTGCTTTTTTACGAGAACTACATAAGAAAATCAATGTGAGAGCATCGTTAAAACTGCGCAATTTTTGTCACCCAGGTTAGAGCGTTTCCGTACAGCTTTTAGAGCGAAACGCCTAATTAGCTAACCGCTGTAATATAGCTTCTACTGGGTTAATGTAATTCTAGAGTATAATTCTTTCTATAGAACTAGCTTATTAAGTAAAATTTTAAGTGAATCTGAATCTATTCAGCAATCTTCCCATCCCGAGAGCAGACCAATATATACTTATGCGGGCCGCCACAAAGTGAAAGTTGTATTAATAAAATTTAACTTTTTCATTTGTAATAGACAATATTTAAAATAAATTTAAATTTCAAATATTTCAGATTAAAATTTAAATAATAACAAATTAAATAAACTAAAACAGAAGTGATTTTCTCTATTTAGGATATTATGTTAATATAATATTTTTGACAGAATTGCTGCAATTTCTTCTATCAGGCAACTATTATGTTTCAAAATCTTGTTTTGCTTGAATTGAAACTATAATGCATTTTGTAAACATTCGTCTAGTGAATAGATCGCAAATTTTCTAGAGTTAACGCCTGATGGGACTTATTTTGAATACTCACAATTTTCTTAAGAAAGAACTTGAATAGATTTGCCTTAGAAACATAAATATTTGTTTTCGTTCTTAAAATATTCTTCATACATTATAGAACTTATTTTAAACAAAAAGGTTAGAATCGGATAGTCATGTTTCTACAAGTACTACCACTGTTTTATTAAAAGTTTTCAGTTTATAAAACTTTATTTAGATATTTTCATACAAAAGTATCTTTTCTTCTTTTATTTCTTATTTATAGGCTGATTCTTATATCTCTGGCTGGTAAACAATAAGTAGTTTATTTCATTCAGACTCAATAACAAAGATATGAAAGAAATATACAAACCTAATTTTCTGAGATACATATTATTAGTGTCCGATACGATAAAAAGAATAACTGAGTTCATTCAAACCATAGTAGATACGGAGCATCAGACCAACTTCAAGCTTCCCTGAATAGTGCCACGTCAAAATCACAGGAAATTACAAAAGGACAATTTTGTAAAGAAGTATTAACCAAATAATATTCGGTAAAAATAATGTTTAATATCATGGAAACTAAAACATAAAATATCATTTGACAATTCTATAGTAAGCAAATTTTTCTGCAAAGAAGTTACTCATTTTTACCATTGTATGCCTTGAAATGTCCATAGAATTTAATATTAAAATGCTTCTTTGTTTCAAAATAAGAATTATGTAGTTTAAGTTGGAGCCAAACCGCAATTAAAACGATCCACTTTTTATTAAACAACTTACAATAGTTTTAATTGCATTATATTCAAAATACATTATAACTTTTATTATTTATACGTAAAAAACAAAATCTTTATTCCGAGGTTGGCGAATTTTAAATTTTTATAATGCTTCACCATTTCTAACTGAAGTTCGTACTTATTCCACAACAACAATCACTTAAACCCACAATGAGAACATCTCAATTATTCAAGTAATGGTGATGTCGGGGAAATACATTCACGATTTATTTATTTGTTCGAGTACCTTTATTTGCCAGTTTTACGATTAATCCGGCTTCTGAAAAATTAGAAATCTCTTAAAAATTATTCCTTCTTACCTCTTCTGACACATAGATTTCAAAATTAACATGTATGTTGAGTACTTCACAAAGCGTTATTCGCCCATGAAGAGGGACTCTCGTTGAGAAAACTATCATCAATTTTGATTCTAGAAAACAATGACTAGCTTTTGACTGATATGAAATCGTAGATGCTTTTCTCTGTAAAAAATAAAATAATAGGTAACAATTGCGTGATATAAATAAGTAACTGATTTGTAGTTTTTTATTTAATGTATCAAATTCACCACTCAATGAACCGCAAAGTTCTTCCTTCGATGGAATATATCTTTTCTCATGGGTCGAGAAAATTTCTCTATGCAAATTTGCAACCATTTTTAATTTTGTTTCTTCGTCCACATCATCATCAATAAGTGCCAATACTTCTATTTCGTCAGTAAAATACCATAAATGCTGGCTAAATTTCTGTAAAGCAGCTTTCGAGATACTTTCATTCACTTTTTCTGAAGCTTTCAAAGATTTCAAAAAGCACAAATCTCTGTAGGGTGCTTTATCTGCCAAAATCCATTGAAGTCATGGTTTAACCCTCTGACTCCTAGCGACCCTCAAAATCTTACTACCTTTGTATACGGAGGTTTTGTTGACATATGGATTCGTGAAATGGACTCGTCCGCCTTCTCCCCTTTTCTCCTCACAGTTGGTGGTCGAAAGCCCACTGGAGCGTGACCCTCGGTTAGAGACTGGGGTCGCTAGTTGAATGATACAGTCCTGGATGCGAACATAATGCGATTTTTCAATTGTTACCACGATAGTAGGGTTTTATAATATCTTTGTTTTTAATGTCATTTTGCTCAATATATTCAAACAATTTATTTAATTATAAAATAATGTGGAGCACAGTAGTCAGGGAATGATATTTGCCATGGATATTTATATTCTTTTTACTAGCTATTTGATAAACTTTTGGATTGTAATTCTTCACAATTCTTTTTCACAAAAATGGTATCCCTTTTAAGAGAGATAAATTAACCTGTTGCATCCTAAACTGGTAACCTTCAGAAATGATTAAGAATAAAAAGGGAATATTTAGAACATCCCCTTCGGAATTCAGTTGTTTCCTGTTCAATCCACACTGAACAAGAGAAAATAGGCTCCTTTACAAAGCAAGGCTCCTATTTCTACTGCAAAATCTGTCTGACATATGTTCTATGTAATTTTACCACTACATAAATGATTCTGAAATAGATTGTAAAGGGCAGATGCAGCGTTTCGGTCATTTTTAACACTAACAGTAGTGACATTCGGTGATTGATTTGAGAGTACATTTTGTAATGACAATGCAACAGGTTAACAGATTACTTTTCACATAGAGAGACTTATGTTTCTGTATGAAAAATACACGCTTCTTTCTTAGACTAAGGGAGAAATATAACCAATTTTAAGGGAACTTATTTTTGAGAAAAGCGCATATGTTTGTAAGAAATAAAATAGAATTGTGAACGTTTATATTTCCTTTGTACGAAAAAGAGATAAACTAGAAACTTTAGAGTACTGTAAGTGATTTATATATGAGTATAACATAGATGGAATATAGTAGATGGATTTAACTAAGAAAACTGGTACACCATTCATTATATCTCACGATAGTTGACTCGAGATTAAACTCTTTGCGATTAATTGAATTTCAACTAGTCTTTTTAATACCTAATTTATAAGGAAAGATTTTTTTATTTAATAAAAAGAATATAAAATAAAGCAACTTATCAGCAATAAAAGCAGCAAACTCAGAAAGTAATAAATCTACTGCATTAGATTCGGAGGGTTTTATCATATATTTAAAAATTGTTTGAGGTAAAATATTTTAGTCGAGGCTGTTTTTATTTTTTTTTCTAATTTTTTATTTCGCCGGTAAAAATTGAGTAAAGTTGTTGATATTTTCGTGAATTTTAATTTTTGAGATTGTTTAGTCAATTCATTAAATTTTAGCCAATGTTTCAGAGAATTTCAAATTTTTCAATCCTGACTCAGTTTGGAAAGCTTTTAGTGTGAATGTGTTTTAATTATTGGTCCCTCAAATGTTACGTAGAAAAACTTCAATCAATACTTTTTTAAAAAATGAAGTTATATCACTGATATATGCTTTTTTAATATGACTCCTTATAGCTTAGAAATAAAATGTAATGTCTCTTATTTTACATGTTATTGCACAAACCATTTACAGCATTGATTTCAAGAAAAAACAGAGTTAATAAAAACAACTTTTAAATGTACACTTTTCTTTAGTTGTATATAATAGGAAAGCATTTTATTTTAGTTATTTCTCACTGATTAATCTTTGTTTAATTCATTATTATAAATATCATGTAATCTGACACAAATTTGCAATTATGAAACGCCTCTTGTGTGGAGATGAAATTTAGTTCTTTTATTCGATTAATTTATAATTAAGTTATAAAAATATTAAAACTGGTGTATTGTCATCGAGAAGAAAAATCGCAAGAAATTTTAAAAATCCAGGACATTACTAAAAACAATTACCACAGCTTACGATTTTTTTTGTTTTTGTTTGTTTATATTTAAAATCTTGAATCCTTTAATCAAGCCCAATCAATCAAAAAATTACATATTCATGTGAGTAAATAATTTTAATTATATTTTCAGGAGTAATAGTTAACTTGTTTTAAATGAAACATTGTTTATATATTAACGTTCAAAATGATATTTGTCTTCATTACAAGAAATTCGAAAAAATCTACTACAATAAATTAATTTCTAAGAAATTTAAATTTTTAAACAGTTGTCTTACGCTTCAATATTTTTTCATTCAAATAAACACAGATTTAGTAAAAAATATAACAGGTTAAAATTATTTCAGAATCTTATTTTGAAAGTTCAGCATTCAATTCTTTCTGAAAACATTTGAAGCTTCCCGCAGGCGAAATCAATTCATCACTGTCAGCTATGAATAGCGGACGTTTCCCCTCCTCGAAGAAACGTTTGGGGAAAATTCGCTTTACTACCCACACCCCTAGTTAGACCCCTGCCCGCCCGAAAATCCCCCTGAAAAAACCTACCAAGCCGGCTGGGGCGGGTGTCGTAGTGAGAGTGTTAACGTAGATTGTCACGATAAACAAGCAGACGCCTAACATTGCTTCCTTATCCTTGGGGTTAAATTTCAGCTGAGAACTGAAGAACGATTGTTTTAAGGAGTAAATCGCTCGGACCATCCATCTAGCTTGGTGTATGGCACCCGGAGGTCAGATTTTAAATTTTTTTTCTGCATCTCCACCTAAGATTACGATAGAAAGTTTTATCAACTCTCGATAGTCATCTCTGACAATAACATTTTTAAGTTCAGCAAATTTTCAAGTTCAGTTACGCTTCGGAACAATTCCACTGTTTCTCTATAGCACTGTATTTTAGTGGGATCGATGTCTTTCCAATTATCTTTGGGCTTTTTAAAGAGTGGAATATGGGCGCTTGTTGTCACTTGTTTAATTTCCACATCGAATACGGTCTTTAATACCAGTTCGTATGCATGATGGCGGTAAGAGACAAAAAAGCATTTCCCTATCAAATTTTTGCTCGAGGAGCGTACAAGCAAGCACCATTAAAACGACCTGTATTCGAAGCCATAGAATCACAGCAGAGAATTTGGACTTTGTCTTCGAGATTTCAATTTAAGATCGCCTTCCAAATAGCCTGTGCCTGTTCTTTGCTTGTAGAATTATCCAGTCTCGGCAAGGCAATGAGTTGTTCGTTAAGTCCATATGAAATAACTATAGGCAAGCGTTCTTCTTTCGATTTTCGAGCAGGGAACAGTTTTCCATCGCAATGTAAGGTCACTACATCTGGAACCTCGTTTTGGAAATAAATTTTTATGTTTTCCACACGTTCCTTCCGTTTCTCTGTTCGGATTCTTTGAACTGAAGACTTGCTTATCGGAAATTCGTCAATGTTGCATCCAAGTGCATCAATAGTATCTTCAAGAACTAACACAGAATCTCCCATAATTAACTGACACTTGTCTAATGCAGCAATTAACTTTGGAGTAATAAAATCTTTCCTCATTACTGATTTACTTGTCCCAGTTTCTGAGCTTTCGATCAGTGTTGGGAAATCTTCTGAATCTATATATTCACTAGAATTCGAAGAGGAATTTTCTTGCAATGGTTCGTATGATGCCGAGGATGTTGAAGCGGAAACATATTTGATTCGCCGATTTTCTTCTTTGACAATTCGAAGTCGCGCCTTTCCTCTTTGCCGGTCAGTTTTTTGTCCACTCCACCTAAGTGACCAGGTAGACCCGGCTCTCTTTGGCTCTGCAAGAACATCCTATCTTCCTCCGTTTTCATTAACTGAAGTGCATCAGAGTGTGCAATGTCGAACAAATTGTCTAAATTACTTATAAATTCTTGTTGTCGCCGCTTGAATACGTCTTGTAATTTCTTTGCATTTTTTTGTAAGTCTCTCCAAACTTGATACACGGTAACAAGTTTCCGCAAACAATTTGGCAACGATTTGGTAGGTTTGACTGCCTTTTCCCAAAAGATAATACATTCGTGAATAGCGAAATTTGCAACTTTATCGACAGTTAAATTCACTTCTCGAATATTGTGAAACAAAACTGCGAGAACTTGTCCATTAGAGGGAAGTTTTGAACCCGATATTTGATGTTTTAAGGCCCCTATTAAAATATTACTTTTTTAGAACTACAATTCCACTGCCATGTTCTGTTCACTGATTAAAAATTATACAAACATGTAATAACAAAAACTTGGAATTATAAGCACATTGACACGTGGATGTGCTCTGTCCTGAGTAAACTGGTACTGACACGTTTAGATGCAAGTCGGCAAATGGCCGTCGTGGTTCAAATTACATGAAACTTATTTACAATTCATTGTTTTGATATAAAAAGGGAAAAATAAGAGGGTATGCGGAGAAATGTGTTCAGTCTTCATTTCTTGTGACACCCTTGTGGGGTGATTCAGTTTTCTGTTCTGGTTACCTAGCTTACTGTAAGCTTTTGAATTATTGTGTTCAAATACATTAAAACAGACAATTTGTCAAACTCATACTAAAAAAAAAGCGTGATTTTTTTACTCTAAGTAACTGGTGAAGAATTTTAAAAATCTCTGATTTATGATTGAGTATATTTTCCTTTACTGCATTGTACACAAGAAATTAAAAAGAAATACATTGAGAATATTTTTCTGTAATTTTTCATTCAGGTTCTTACCATAGCTAACTGCGAAAACAATAATCCAAATTTAAAAAAGGAACTCGTACAAACCTATAAAATATTTTCCCGTTTCTCGACTTCCATAAAGAAAAACGGACAAAATTATTGGAAAATAAAGCAGCAGTGGTTAATCATCAGTAAAGGTTATCGCCTAAAAATACCGACTTGAAAAGAGAAAGTAATAAATATCTTTTAAAATGAAAACTAAATCACTTGCATTGCATATAAAAGGTATCCATTAAACTAAAACCATAACCCACGCCGACTGACTCTCCTTAAAGCTTAGAGTCTTAAACAGCTTCAGGAGAATGTCTAGTTTCCAGCTCTTTGTGGAAGCCGCGAAGCTCCTCCCCAGCCCCTCGGTGCAGATTTATTGCCAAAATGAATAAAATGCTAAGATATTACAGATCTTCATAACCTGAAGTAAAATCAAAAATTATACATGAAGCTGAGCAAAATTAAACAAAACATAAAAAAACACAAATAGCAGTAACGGGTGCAAATATAACTAACAATACAGGCAAAAAATATAGAAAATTCAATCAAAAAACGTACAGACTGTCCAATAATCTCCTTACTGCCCCGCTCCTCCTTCAGTTTCAGAAGGACTGCAGCTAATCATAAAAACGATGTCCAGGGATAGGTATGGCTGTCCGCCAGAGTAATGAGGCAAATTATATGCCACCTGTGGCAAACTGGGTGAGTTACCGTGAAATGCGTCGAAATACAGGGAGAAAAAAGAGTCAATTTCAGTGTCTTGGACTCATCATTTAGTACCAAAAGATACTTTACGAGATTAATATTGACATCAGAACACTTAAAACACCAATTATTGGCGTTTTGAGACTGTGACGTCAAAAACAAGCTGCTGAAAAGGACAAATATTATCTTTCGGACAAATATGATCCCAATGGACTTTCTTCTGATGATTCCTCAAGCAACAGGTAGGTAACGGATAATACTGATTTTGTCTAGCGTGACATCTTAATGTGCGAAAAATTTATATAATGTGATATTAAAACAAGGCCAAATATGTATTATGGCAAATGAAGTGCTATTTGAGTACCGAAAATAGGGAGTATTTTGTGATGATCGTTTTTTCTGTCTTCTAACACGTTTCGTTATTTAAAGTGTCAGAAATCGCGAACAAATAAATGAAATTTTAAACATTCTGCTCTTAGCTTTAATGTCCTCACAAGGTGTAATCGATGATGTTCTTAGAACTCTGTAATTCCTTTCTTTCTCCCAGTATCGTTGCGCTGGTATAATAATGCTAATTCTGCGTTTGTCGTTATTTGGCCTGTAAACAGTCTTATGAAGTAGCGTATAGCTTCTGTTTTACTATACCAAGGCACGATTTTTGTGTATTGTCTCCTTGAAATGAAAGGTGTTCTAAGGGTCATTAGTGGGTTATTCTCTTTCTATAATCGTTCTGTATACAGAACTAAATAGATACATATGAATGCATCTGAAAAGGCATTGAATATATTAGAAAAAAATGTTAAGTAATTTAAAAATTATAATTTTAATTTTAGCAGATAAGAGTAAATCCTTTAAACATCGATATCCCAATCAGACAAAAAAATCTTCTACTTCCCAGACAACGAGGTTTCAGATTAACTTCTTGCCTCACTAATACAACGAGATATTTTCATAAATCGAGTTTGTGTTCAATTTCTATAAGAATGTATAAATGTGTCATTACGTTATTTATGCTATGTTTGGATGCTACTCTTACCTGGTTTTGAATCTACTCTTGGTCTGAGTCAATTCTTACGCCTATCTAACTATATAAGTCTTCTTTTTCTGGTGTTCATATTAGAATTAAGTTAAAAAATGAACTCTTTAAAAAAATTTATACAGATTGATGTAACACAAGTTCTTTTACATTTAATTTGAGTTATTCTCAAATTATTTTTTAAACTGTGTGTGCTTTTTTTTCTCTGTACCCTGTTTGTATACGCTCTTGAATTTTACACCTATTCTATACATGCAAATGTATATAGTGATGTGAATTTTCGATCTCTAATGTTAGAAAAAACTAAGTACTTTTTTGAAAATTCAGAGTGATATCTGTAATCATTTTTTTTAGATAAACCAAGCTTATGCATTTATGTAAGATTTTCACATCAGTATATTGATAAACGTCTACTTAAACCATAAAAAAATCTCAAACATATATCTATACAGGATTGTGAGAAAAGGCAAGCATAAAAAAAAATGGCTCAATTCTAACATTGGCAATATAGTGGATACTGGACTTCCCCATGACTTCAGCGAGTTCCTTCATAATAAATGTACTGCCATTACAAACTCTTTTCAAGGTCTTATTTATGCTAGTCCCACCGCGCACATCATCCACCAACAATTTATGCATCCACTTCTTTCTTCATTTCTGTACGTGATATTGTAGACAATAAAAAGGTTAATATTTGATTAAATGTCTATAAAGGATCCAGCTGGGATTCACATGAACTTCTGATGCCTGTAAGATTTACATTGCTCTCTCTTCTTAAGCAGGAGCTATGACCAGCTGGTAATCGAAGTATCAGGGCAATTTAGGGTCTCAAATTGAAGCTGCTTATTTTAGATTTGAAGACGAGATTCATGGACCTACTTTTAATAAATAAACTCAAAATGCAGTGATCACAGTTTATATGCAGATAAATGTGGACAGAATGGGATAATGTCGAGCATCTTTTCTAAGAGCTTTAAATAAATTTTAGGCTTTATATTCCAGCGACAAAACAATATGGCTTTGAATGAAAAATAGGGCTAACCTCCAAAGAATACTATAGTGACCACAGTTTATGTAGGATGTTAGTTCATGGTATTTCTTCCCTTTAAATATTTTAAGATATTAGAATAAAATGATTTAAAATTTTGCCTCCAAATGAAATTCCTCAGTTTACACATCTAAAGCAAAAACTCTTAGAGTTGATTTGTACATAGGGTAGTGATAGCATGAATATGATATCGAGGCAATAATAACATGCACTTTTTTTTCAATTCTATATTTTCTTCCCTTTTCAATAACGACCACTGAATTAATTTTAAAATTGTTTCCTTTTGCATTAATAGTTGCAGTCGCGGTTTATTGAAACACTTATTTTAAAGGCCAGCATTTTTATGTTTTTATTTCAAATTAGTTTATTAATGATGGGATCTGGAAAAGATTTACAATTTGACTCAAATAATTACAGCATTATAAAGATATTCAGGAACAGATACTCTTCAAAAATGATAAAGCAACAATTTTTATTTCAGATTTAATTTACGGAAGCCTGGTGGAATAATTTCTTCCAAAACTGGTGTAGCATCATATGTAACTATAAGATAGATCTTTATGGGCAAATTTAACCTCTTTTGAGGGGCGTAGGGACACCGTCTGTCCCACCTACTTAAAAGATTTTTCATAAACTTATATAAGGTAATTCATTGCAAAAATTATCATTGTAATATTTCACATCCTTTACTTTTGAAAAGCTTGCAGTACCATTGAGAATTTAAATCAAATTTATTTAGTACACTTTTTAAAATCATGCCCTTGTTGGTAACATTTTAAATTGCAGAAAGAAATGACTCTGAAACAAATTATTAGATTCAGAGGAAATCTTCAATGTTCACAAATATATTCCAAAATTATTATCTGTATTTCAAAAGTAATCTTTTATCAATTATTAGATAAAAGTGCCTACCTGAACCTTAATCATGCATCTAAGGCTGTCGAAGCCCTAGATGGTAAAAGTATTTAAAAGTCTCGGTTTGGTCCTATTTCTCTTTCTTTTTAAATGATAAACGTGGATTTTATATACGGTATACTGAGTAATCACTCTCAAATTCTAATTAATTTATACAGAAAATAAATTATATTTCTAGAAATAGTTAAATAATATTTAATAAAAAAATCCAGAATGCAAACAAGCATTTTAAAAAAAAACTGGCATATCTAAATTTATTTTGAGTGGAAATTTGAGCAAGAATATTTTTGGAGGAATGTTTTTATAAAATCTGATAAAAACAAGGTTCTTTCTAAAAAAGAAATCAGAAAAGTAGCAGAATTATTCAAGTTCTTCTGTATCTCAACGAAAAGAAAATAAACCTGCTGAATTGCCCACCCCCACCCATTTGTTTTCTTATTACTGTCCTTTGCTGCTTTCTTGGAGAAAACACCCCATTTCCTAAGGCACCAGCCATTGTAACAGCCTGTTAGCAATTATAATAAGAAAAGCCGTTAGAACCCTGACAGCTTCCTCCACAAAGGCTCTGCATGACACCCATAATCGGTATCTCTTAACAGTAGTGGCTTACTACTGGTCCTTGTCCAGTCTCTTGGTCATTAAAATACTCTCTTGCTGAAGGAGTGGATCGCATGAACTGACAACGAATTTCTGTTCCCAGCACAATAAACCGGAGAGGAGAGTAGCATTTCACTATACAATCTGGCTGGCCTGTTTATTCTGAAGCTTTCAAACAGATGACATCCATATAAAAAATACTGGCTGAAAGTTAGCTCCTCCATTTAGCGCAGAAATGTGGTCAAAAGAACTCCTCTTCAACTCAGCATAAGCATTTTCTGCATGTTAAAAAGAAAAATGTAAGCAATAACCACCTTCATATGCCCAAGTGGAACTGACAAAGCTATGAAACGTTGGAAAAGTGAAAATACTGAAGGTGGTCAGATCTACAGTCCCTTCAGGGGCGGTAACATACGTCTTCCCACCCTCTCGTGAAAAAAAACTAAAGGCAAAAAACATTTTATTTGCAAATATTTTATTTCTAGGTGATAGAAATTCAAAAAATATATCTCTTTTAAGTAAAAAAAAAAATTTTAGGTAGTGCGCTCAAAGGGTTAAATAAAAATTTTTTGAAAATTTAAGATATCTACCTTGCTTTTTATTTACCTCTTTCATTACACCTTAGCTCAAACTTGTCTTTCACTGAACCTATAAGTCTAACTCTTCATTCCTTTCACGCACCTAAAATCAGAATCTTCATAAAATTATATTAAAATAAATATAGAAAGATAAAATTCTAGACATTTAAAAAAGATATCACAGTTTCATACTTGCCTTCCCCAACTCTGAATAAGCCCTTTCCATGACGAGTATGTTTGAAAATATAACTTGATTGAAATCTTGTTTTCCACAAAACGTATCCAACATTGTTATTTCTTGATATATACGTTGGATCGGAAGCAATCTACTATTTTCTTAATTCTTCTCTTTCAGGAAGAGTGTGACTCCACCTTTGTAAAGATTTCTTTTTTTACTTCTTTTCGGTTTTATTTTGATTTTATTATATTTGATAACCTGGAAGGACTGCACCGGAAAATCTGAATGCGACTTTCCTGAGACTGCATTTTTCATATTTGAAACAGTTTTGGATACAGGTTTTTTCCCGGATTAGTTTTTTCTTGAGCTTTACGTTCGAAACCTGAAATATTTTCCGAATTGCATTAATTTCTGCATTTCATTTTTTTAGTGTTCCCCTTGAAAACCTCTTGGAAAAGCCAACACAAAGAACTAGAAGTGTAATTCTGGCCAGTAGTTGAAGAAAGTTTTAAACCCAAATTATGCAAACAAATTCCCAAAATAGAATAGGGAGAAAAATACGAAACAAATTTATAAGAAGTTACAAAAAGCATTTTACCAAAAAAACAGTTATAAATTCAATGTTGCAAAAAATCAATTTCTAATAATTTACCCATTTATTCGAACTGGAAGGGACCCCACATTTTCAATCAAGCCTAACAAAAATCAAAATTGCTCATTTATTCATTCTCTCCTAATCACTAAATAACATACACCAAACAAATTCCATATCCGCTATAAAAGCCTCTGTTTGTTTCTGTAATAAATAAGCATTTTGTCATTAGAATTGAGATTCATTTATTCATGACAGCAATAAAAAAACTAGTCCAGTAAATGA
>BGPR01041829.1:0-13486 GCA_013235015.1 Araneus ventricosus | reverse complement strand
GAAATTACAAGATAAAAGAACATCAATGTAATCAGGGCTGTCTTATCCAATGGGCTTATTGGGCCCCAGAGGCGACAATGATCCAAAGGCGCCAAATTTACTACACTGATTTTATTTAGTATTTTAGTTCTGTATCAGAATTTAGTTTAGTTTAGTTATATTAATGTCCCTTTTTGAAGCAACATGATGTCTATTTTGGGATGGACCTGGTCATTTTGAACCGCGGTCAGATAACGAGGACAACACTTGAGCTGGCACCTCCCTCTCCAATTTCTGCACCAAACCAACGGGATCTCTACTAGAAATTATTCGATTATAATTTTAAATATGAAAAAGTTCAAATTTATATTATATGAACTTTAAGGCGTTAATCAGAAAGAACAAGTGACTTTTTTCTCTCTCTCTCTTTTTGGTCTCAAATTATTTTATTTGGTAAGTATTTTCTTTATAGGTAGGTATTTTTTATTTTATTTTCCTGAAGGCCTCGGGCGTTCAAATTCGTAGTAACGATTCTAGTGGGGCGCCAATTACCTCCAGCTCAGGGCGCTGAGATTTGTTAAGACGGCCCTGAATGTAATAATGTTGGAGTTCCGAACTTAGTCTGTGTCTACTCTCTATTATTGCGTTGTATTATATTAAATTAACGTCAAGTTTTTAAGCTACAAGAGGGCGGTTTTTGAAAGGACCTCGTAATTTTAAATGCTGACCAGATAACGAGAACACCTGAGCTGTGACGCAATTCTCCAAACTTCCATTTCACACCAACGCATAGTAGTGCAGTTTTGGTTTGTAGAGCGAGATATATCAAAATTTCGAGCACGGCAAATGGGTATTTTCTCAGCCCTAATAGCAATTGTTTTTTCAATAAAAATTTGGTCAAAATTTTAATTTCTAAACTATGTATTATATATGTTTCATTTTGAATCATCAGTAACTTTTTTGAAGAATATTCATTTTCAGGATATTTATAAATTTGTTTTGGAATTGCCATTCAAAAGGAGTTTTTATAACCAAAAACCCAATTTTTAAGTATTTATAAATTTTATTTTGAATCACCATTAACAAATACTTATCTTTGCAAAATATCCAGTTTTGGGGTATTTATAAATTTTATGTTTTTCATTTTTAATCACCATTCACATGCTTTTGTTAGCAAATACCCAGTTTTTAGGCATTGACCCAAAACATATTCACCTATGCGCTGGGTGCTTTCTCACTCCACATCACTAAGTAAAATATAGATTCACACGATGCCTTTTAAAAATTAATATGCAATAAGAAAAGTTTTAACGATTCATTCAAGTTTAGAAAAGCAAAAATTTAAGATTTAGATGAAATTAAAAATAGGTACATTTCAGGACCTCAATGACACTATCAGAAAAAGTATGTATTGCTAATTGTAATGCATGGCATGCATAAACTTGAAATAATTGATGTATATAAACAGTGTTTGCTTTGAATATCTGTAATAAGCAAAAGTCATGAAATGCGTACAATCGAAGCTTATTTAAAAGAGCCTGAAGTCTTTTTTTATTTTGCGTCATAGTATGGCGAAGAAAACCAAATATGCAATTTGAACGTCTTTTCATGAACCGATTGAAACAAAAATTGGTAGCGGATCTGTAACTAATGTTAGCTGACCTCACACCAATTTTTGTTTATCTAAGTCATAGCGTTTAGGAGTTATTGTGTTAAAAATATGCTATTATACAGACCAACAGACAGTCAACCCTGTGACTGATTTGATCCAAAATTTGCTACGGACCTACATTTCTGTTGATAAAACTGTATACCAAATTTTATCCATCTTGCTATTTAAGTTTTAGACTTATCGTATTCACATGAACACGGACAGACAGACTTCCCGCGGACGGATTTGTACAAAATTTGAATAGAAACCTACAAATTGTGTGTAAAGATCAAATACCAAATTTCATCCTTCTCGGTCTAACCGTTTTTGAGTTATCGTGTTCACAGACAGACATGATACCAAAATTGTGTTTTTCGGACTCGGGGAGGTCAAAAACGTGGAGATTCGTCAACACCTTGCAAGACTTTCTCCTTATATACTTCGTAAACGAAACAGTAAAAAAGTTGGCTTGCAAGTAAAGAATGGAATAAGGATATTAATTTAAATTTTTTTTAAATGCTTTTACTGAAAATTGTAGCAGTAAAACAGTTCGTAATTTTCTTTTATAATTTTGAATTTAATTATATAATTGAAATATGTTTCTTAACTGTTTCTGCTTATTTCATTATTGATAATATTTAATGATATCAATTCAGATATGTGTCACGTTGTTAGCGAATCCTATGAAAATAAAATTATCAGCTTCGGGTTGTACTTTCAAGGAATTCAATTGAATGAAAAGACAGCATTAAAATGATTTGGAATTTAATTTGCTTTTATGTCATAAATTAATTTTTTTTTGTCAGAGTTAAATATTGTTGCATATTTAAGTCCTTTTTTTTTATTCTCATTTATATTACAAGATTTTGAGAAGTATGCAGAACAGAAATACGTTTTAGATGGAAAAAAAATGAAACAATAATATTTTGGCTTTTAGACAGTCATGGTTCTAACTTATCAGAGATTATTCACGTCTCTCCTTCCTGGCCTATCATCTATGCATCATATTTAATTCGATAGGTTTAGTTTAGTTTAGTTATATTAACGTCTCGTTTTGAAGCAACACGAGGGCTATTTTGGGACGGACCTCGTAATTTTGAACCACGGTCAGATGAGGAGGACAACACCTGAGCTGGCACCCCCCGCTTTCAGGACCAGCAGGAACATTTGTGATACACTGACCCAGGAGAGAGACCATAACTGACTCCAATGATGTCTTGAGGGTCCGTGTTACTTCTATCTTATCATATTGAAAGACTGTTCTTACTCTTTTTATCTTTTACCATTTTGCCAAGGACTTTTCACTTGACATCTCCTCTCAGGATTGGTTTTTATTTCACTCTTTCTACAGTTCAGCATTCTGTGCTCCTGACTTCCCGCCTGCTGAGTCTTTCTTTTTTTTAATTATTTACATGAGTTGAGCTTTTTAAGAAATACTTTTTATATTTTATTTAATTTTTCACTGAATGACAGTTCTATAGGTTTATAGCGCTCTCCACTTGTTTTATGCGTGTTTTTTTTTTTTTTTAACTTATTGTACCCTGTCGGTTCCTTGGTGTGGGATTCTCTCGGCGCCCTATGGCAGCTATTGGTCCATTGGCCCCGACAATAGATGACTGTTCCAATTCCCGAGTCTCTCCGCAGTTCTGGAAACCTGTTGCCACGTTGTCAATGCCCTAACGTTGTTTAGATTTTTTTTTTTTTTTTGGGGGGGGGGTGGGGCTATGCATTCTACTTTTTGACCTTGTTTTTATTTTTAGACTACAAAATTTCATTCCTTTTCCTCTCCCATTGGCCGTTTTTATCCTGTATAGGACATAAAGTAATTTTTAACTCGCGCAGTTTTACTCAAAAAAACATTCTGTAACTGATAATTTGATATTCCCTTATACGCGGGACGTGCATTGCCGTTGACTAACGGAATTTATTCCTCTCTATCTCAGAAGTAATTATTATTATTATTAATTTATGTATTTTTAATTCTATGTTTGGTAAAGTTTCTATTTGTGTTTTGTGTGTCGTTTGATGTGTAATATTGTTTGTGTATGTTTTGTTTTTATACTATGGGGTTTCAATATTTGACCTTTTTATATATCTGATTTTTACTGCTTTTTCTGTGTTTATTTGTTTGTTTCTTTTTCAATACTTATCTATTTTTATATATTTTTACTGTTCCTTGTTTGCCCGAGCAGTAAATCAAGCTATTTTCTCCCCACCGAGGTGGGTCGAACCATGTTTACACTCCCAGCTCTCTTGTATTTAAAATTACTGCCCCTGTTCGGGCAATGCCTGTATCATTTTTTTTTTTTATTGTACCCAATAAATCCCGTCCTCCAGATGCTGGTGGAGTTCTCCCCACTGGTCCTCTACCGGCCTTACACCCTTTTTGGGTAGGCTGGGCCAGTGTGGGTATTTTTACGCCACACCAACGGGAGGACGTTTGGCCACTACGTATGATTTAGCGTGCAACAGGCCCCATACACGACGGATCTTCAGTGGAATTGAATTTCTTTATATATATTATGTATGCTAATCCAGAATGAAAACGACACTCTTCTATTTCTTATAGGTTTTACTGACAATGTATGAAACGCCGGCATTCTATAGAATGCCGGGCATTTTTAGGCAAAGAATGAAATATGATAATTATTATATACTTTCCATAGGCATTGTATATAATACCTAGCCATTCTATAGAATGACAAATGCTATTTAGGCAAAGTATGAAAAAGATCATAAGGTCTATTATTTACAAGACGTGCATTCCTCAAAAATGCAAATGTTATTTTGAAAAAATAAAAATGCCATAAAAATCTTTTATTCAAAATACGTAAAGTAAATTGAAAGTTACACATATTGAAGTTTTTGTCTTTTTTAGTAAAGAAAACAAAATAAAATGTGAACCTACATGTTACATCAAGGAAGGAAATAATTTTATTTTGATTTGCACTTTATTTTATTTCTTATAAAATCGAATGGACGATTTTTTTCATACTTTGCCGCTTTGTCATTTGGGTTTCAATATAATGCCTAGGAAACGTGCGTGCCCTACAGTTTTCTGCATTCTATATTCCGGCAACATGTGGATTGATTTGAACTTCCAATTTTTTTTAAAGTATTTTCTGTAAAGCATGGTTCTTTCAAGGCATAATTGCGACTCTTTTTATGTTAGTAAATAATATACGTATAAAAAAAGTAAATTAAATTTAAATACGATAAAAAAATCTTCACATGGTGTCATGAAAACTTAAATTCAGCAACAAAATCTCATTAGAAACTTGATATTGTTCTTTTTTGTTAAGTATATATTTTAATTTTATTGTTCATACAAATTAAGCATATAAAATATTTGAAGTCCAAGCATACTGCCTGACGAAAGAAAAATGATAATTTATATGTAATAATGTTTTAAATAACTTATTTTTACTTTAATAATTCTATCTTATGATTATAATTACGGCTATTGTAAAATTCAAAATTGATAATTGAATTGCAGTGTATTTTGTTAACTTAAAAAAAGGAAAATTAAAAAAATTTTAGCGAAAAAAAAATTATTTTAGACTCAATTTTCAAAATGCATATTTCACAGTTCCAGTTGCAGACCTCCCGCCTCAAAAATTTTATTTTGATAAATATAATTCTAAAAATGGCTTTTTACGAAAAAAAAGTAGCCGAACCTGCCGTAAAGCATCTTACTATTATTTTGTTTGCGATAAGGAAACACGTTTAACGGTTTGTAACTGGAGCTTATTCACCCACCCCTCTGTGCTTGTTCACGCGTAAACGAAATTACCCATATACGATTACAACTACATAGTAATACGCATGCGCCCTGATGATATCGTCAACGTTATGTACAGAGAAAATTTTCCAAGATTCAGTCAGAGCGCATGCGTACAACGTTTTTTCAACTCTGAGAAGGCAATGCAGGGTAACAAGATACGTTGGCAAATCGCTTTCGCCGAGTTGCGATCAGCGACATCTAGTGTCGGAAGTGGACGTAAAAAACTTTTAGACGACCACGTTAATGAGTGGGACTTCGTGACCGTTTTTGCGAGTAAGTCCGCCTTTTCATTCCAATGGATCAATGAATGCCCTGGAGTCCACACCAAACATATTTTTTGATTAAAAATTTTTCTAACAAGAATTTTGCCAGCTAATGTGTGAATGACCTTTGGAGATTTGATTGTAAGGCAATTTAAAGCTTGAGGCAATTTGCTTGAAGAACTGAATAGCTTTCGCCCAGTCACACAATGTTTTATCTGTGACTGAAAGTTCATCACGACTTGAGAACTCCAAGCTGCCGTAAAGATGATTACAGAGCTGTTCCATAATAAGATGGAATTGATGTGATTCTAAACAAAAGATTTCAGGTTAGATCCCGCGATAGAAGTGAAATAATGATTTTGGATGTCCATAGCAATGATATGATACATAAAATTGATTTATCTTCTTCAAAGAGTCCTTGATCAAAAAACAGGATGAGCTTTATTTTGAAACTAAAATCTGAAAGAAATTTACAAAATTATTCGAGAAAATAGGATCAGGAAAGGCAATAATATGGTCTGTAGAAGTGTCCAGATCCATAAACAAATTGTTAACAATACTTTATCTTTTTAATTAATTTATGCGGTTTACATTTTGATCATAAATGGAGATTGAGTTCCGTTGGTAAGGTTGCCTGATAAAAAGAATATTGGTGCTGCTAACTTAATTTTTCTGACAGCATTCCTGACCTGATTTTCATTAGTCAATAATATGAATCCTTTAGGTCCGAGAGCTACTCTGAGAGCCAAGGTTTGTATTGAACTGCTTTATATTGAGTTTCAGAAAATTTGTAGTGAGCAACTATAATAAAAGACTACAAAATACTGTTGTTTACTATGTTTATAGATCCTTGTTCTGGGCCATAATTTTTTAAAGAATAGATTTTAAAGGCTTAATTTTCCTGAGGTTTAGATCGAATATTTTTTAAAGTAACTCCATTTTCTAAATTTGGAAAAATTGATACCTAAATACTTGATATTGTGTCCAAGGAGAGGAAAGCCTGCATATGTAATTCTGGGGATAGTACTCTTTTTTGGACAGTCAGCTATAGAGACTTTTATCACGTGTCAAGTTTCCAGTTATTACCATTTACAAACATTTTCGATCGTATTCTGCAGTTTCTTTGGAATATAATCTAAAGACGACACAAAAGAAGAAATGTCATCAGCAAAATTGAATATTCCACACCTACAGTCGGTCAAAAAAATATATGAGCACCGTGCATTTCTGGTTTTGAACCAAATCCCTTTAGTGACGACGGTCAGGCGGCCACTGCCTCCATCGTCCTCAGACTAGTTTCAAACCACGTGGTTTCTAATATTCTTGTCCCTGATTCGTAAAATTGGTTTGTAAGTGTTTATTCCTGTCCTCACACTCGCGGTTCGAGGCTTTCTGAAAACTCTTGTCCTCAGATTCTTGAAACGTTGTTTCAAATGGCTCTCGAGACGTAGTTTGAGGCTTTGGGGGCGTTTTCTGAAACTCTTTTTCTCAGACTCGTAAAACGTGGTTTCAAATGGCTCTTGAGACGTAGTTTGAGGCTTTGTATCTGGTTTGAGGCTTTGTGGGCGGTTTCTGAAACTCTTGCCTCAGACTTTTAAAACGTGGTTTCAAATAGCTTTTAAGACATGGTTCGAGGTTTTGGGGTCAACTCTTGTCCTCAGACTCGCGCAATTCATTTCAAAGACGATTTGCCATCGGGGCGGCCGTCCTAAGATTCATTTCAAAGACGATTGTGCCATCGGAGTGGTCTCTGAAAACTCTCGTCCTAAGATTAATTTCAAACAGCTGATGCAAAGAGCCGACTTGTGTAAAGTTTCAAACGACTCACAAGACGATTATACCATCCCCAGATTCATTTCAAACGACTCGAGGCGAATTTATATATATTAGAATACCAAAGTTTAAAGTATGATTGAAATAAAGGTACAAGGTTTATCAGAAAAAACTGCTTAAAATTTATGATTTCTAACCATTTCTCAGCATTCTTTCAAGTAAAAAAAATTATGATTTCAGCATTATTTCAAGTAAAAAAATTAGGATTTCTAAACATTTCTCAGCATTATTTCAAGTTTGAAAAAAAAGTTCATGTCCAATCATTTAATTTAAAATTTCATATGACACTAAGCATTCACTCCATACTCGAAAGAAACAAAAAGAGATATTATCAAACTTGTTTATTTACGTAATAACATCAAAAAATATATACAAAAGAGTTGCAAAATATATACAATAGAGTTGAAAAAATATATACAATAGTCGTCAATCATTACATACATGTTTCAGGGTGTAAAGATTCTTGCAGTGCCACAAGTTGTTTTTGCAACTCGACAATTTGATGTTGTAAAGTCTCTATAGTTACTATCGTATCCAACGACGTCCCCGGATTGTACATTGGAGCTGGGGATTGTAGAAAAGCCGGAAACTCTTCCAATACAAATTGCTGTTGCCCGAAATGGTCAAAGAGCATTTGTTGCTGCTCGGGGACCGAAATGTTTTGATTGGTGGCCTGTTGGACAATATCAATTCTCGGTCTTTTGCTGCTGCTTGCCTCATCATCATCGTCTCTCCGCTTCTTTTTCTTCTTTTCCACTTCAGGTGGTGCTGCCCCCAACAAGTGTCGATCCGCATCGGGAAGTTTCCATTCTTCTTCCAACACCTCCATTAGCAAAACGTGCACAGAGAAAAGAGTCTTTTGCACCGTCTGGATGGCATTCGTCGTCAATTCAGGCACGGCATAGGTGGAATGGGGCTGTAGCACATATTGATAATAGACGTACTGGTTCAGTCTATGGAACCAACACTCCTGGACTCTAAAACTAGAGTTGGACAATCCATCGTTCAGTTTATAAAATAGAACGGAAGCGTCCGTGGTTTGATACACATGCTTTTGGTCCTGTGGCACTGTCCGCCGTCCAAACGTAAAGTAGGCCTTTACCAGAAACGTGTGATCAATACAGCAAAATCCAGCCCTCACGTCGGTGTTGCGCAGTCCTCGTTGCACGGGTCTCGAGAATCTTTCCTCCAACTTTTCGAAATGGACTTTGCGGGGCTGGAACGGTGCGAGTTTGCTCGATTCCATGGCGGTTCGCACGAAATTGTCTCAGAGAACCTCATTGCTCCAAGTCCTCGGCGTGCCTTGCAGTAACGGGTGAAACTTGAGAAGCTGATCATGTAGCTTGAAACCAGGGATGAGATTGGCAAAAAAGCAAAAAGACTGAAATCATACGCAAGCAAAAAATTTGTACCATAATTTATACGCGAAAGAAGTAAAACATCAAAACATGCAACATGATGAAAATATTACACTATAATAATTAATCAGGGCCGTACCGAGGTAATCCTGCGCCCTTGGCGAAACTGGCAAAACTGCGCCCCCCCCCCTCCCCTTACGTGACACATTTTCATTAATTTTTCATCCTTTCAATAAAACCCCTACCCGGAAAAAACTACATTCCTGCACATATTTTTATACAGAAATTTTGCATATTTTATGATTTATTAAATAGATTTAATAAAAATTACATATTCTTAAAAAATACTTTAATAAACTATATTCATGAAAAAATACTGTACACAACAAAATAAATGTATCATCAAATAAATTACAAACTGCATATATTTTCTAAAAGACAGAAAAAACAATCTATATCTTATTGATAATTGCAGCTATTGAACATTGGATTTTGTGTGATGCTTAATAAAGAAAAGAATTTATTTGTTTCGCACGATGTATAGTGTATAGTACATAAATTACTAATTAGAAATAAAAGAAATTTGAGCTGAAATTTAGAGTTGAGTATATATGAGCTGAATTCAAATTTTATTAATATCAAATGATTTTTTCTAGAGAAGAGGTTTCCAACCTGGGGTACGCGGGGGACAAGTTAGGGGTACTTAAAATGATTTGGGTAATGGCGGAAAACGCAAAATATAAGAATTTTCTAGAATTTCATTTCATCAGATTCGTTTGAAAAATGAAAATCTTACGAGTTCGAAAGCCTAATTACGTAATAAGAAAAAGGAGAAAGTATATTAATATCTAGTAATTGAGAAATTGTTAATTTTTGTCATATATTCATATGAAATTATTACAATGCTATTTTCATTTGTTTTGACGTTGAACAATTACTGTTTTGAAAAATGGAATAAAATGTAAATAAAAAAAATCATAAATTTTATTAAGTTCATAATAATCGTTTGATTCTTAAGCTAACCTAAGTCCTTGGCGTTATTAATAAAAACTTCTTTTCGCAAAGAGGTGGTTGGGGACGGGGGTTGACAGTAAGATAATAAAAGTTCATTTTCATTTATTTTCTTAGTCAAGATGTCAAAAAAAAAAGAAACCTTAATTACAATAACTACGAAATTAAAATGAAACTAAGAATCTGTAATTAGATAGCAAAGGAAAATATATATTATCTCATTATAATTGAAGAGAGAAAATATTATCATTAGTGGTGAAAAAGAAAATAGAGAAAATATTTCACTGTATAAACTTAATAATGAAATAAAGATCACTTTATTTAATGAGTTTGAGTTTAAAAATATATTTCCAAAATTATATATGAAAAAACTGCTGGTAAGTGAAAATCTACTTTGGAACTAGAGTAGTTAAATGTATCAAGGAGTGCAAATTTTTTTCACCATAATGTTAACAATGGTTAAGGTTCATGTGATTAAATATCACAAAAAGCCATCACCCCGCCCTGCCTTGGCACCCGGGTCTACATTGAATGTCCGGCTGCCACGACTTCATCGGGCACTGTGGTCCCCGCATAATAGCCCCCATTACGAGCGGTTCATGCATCGCCCCCCCCCTTTTTACCGGGTATGACCTGTCATCGGAGATGGGCCCTAAGAGCCACACCACCATACTGCATCCACCAAGGGAGCGAGAACCTGCTTACTTATCAGGTAGCTTCTCATCTGTGAACTTCGCCATGCTGAGATCATGTGATTAAATATGCGATTATATAAAATAAAAAAAAATTAGTGATAATGTGTTTAAATAAGGAAATTAGTTTGCCATTTTAAAAGTGAAAAGTATTGTTGCAAATCATACATTTTTTAAATTTCTTTAAATTAAAGAAAAAAATTGTACAGTTATTAAATTGGTATAATTAAAAATATATTTTTCTGAATTTTAAAATGACTTAAAAAGTCATTTTTTGAGATGATATTTTTGAAAAATACGGCGAAAAGACAGCAAAATCTTGCCTGCTTTTTTATTAACTGAAATTTTAATTATCTTTTGAGCTTTGGAAAGTTGATAGTGATTCTACTCTTGTTTTGAAAAGCATATGCGCCAAATTTCATCAATATCAAGCAAAAATGTCGATTTTTTTAAAAAGACAAATAACATTCATCTTTGTATATATTATTGTAAAGTAAAATTTTATGGTTAAATCAGTTACAATTATCATGACAAGTAAAATCAAGGAGATCATGAATTTGTCGTAGAATAGTTGCATTAGATTTTTTATGCAATAAACTCTAACACGAAATACTCTAATGTTAATTTTATATTTTGCTTGTAATCACGCTTTTGTATGTAAATTTTTACTACTAATAAAAGAGCATGTATGCATAGGTGACTGTCTGTTGGCGTTCTACAAGAGAGACTGTTGAGCCTCGAGTTGCCACATTTGGTACAAACCTACTTTGAAGGGTGGCAAAGTACATCTCAGTGAGTTTTTTAAAACTTTAATTAATTAGGGGGGAAGAATTTGGGGGTTCAGCGATAATAGCCGGAAATATTATCATTAAATAATTTCTACACTGTCTTATATTTCAAAAAAATTATCTTTCAAATGATAACAGTCTATTTGTCGTGTAATTTTTTCTGAAATTTGACAATTTTTAAAATAAATATTTTTATGTATAATTTACAACAATGCTGGATTGAAAGTCAAACCAATTTCACTGATTCATCAAATCTTTAATTTAATATTTATCTTAATGTTTAATTTAATGTTTCTCTTATGTTAAAAACGTGATATAAAAATTTATTTTGATTATTATATAAAACCTTTTGTTGTAATGAAATGCTGCCATTTTAATTGCATTTCCAATTTTTTTTAGTCTAATTTTTGGTTAATTCTTTGCTACTTGAAATAAATTTACTTTTAAATAGATTTACTACATTATTTAGATTTACTTTTCAGCTATGATCTAAAATTATTTTTTTCACTTAGGGCAGATAGTCTTCAATGGAAACCATACCATCTATTTATTTATAATAATTAGGTAAAAACATTCAAGTTATAGTCAAATAAATAAAGTGTAATAAATGTATTTTAAATCTGAATTATAAATGATCGAAATAAAAATTAATTTTCATTGAATTTAATGATATTAAACAGCCATTCTGCCTAAGACTTTTTAACAATTGAATTTAAAAATCAAAGTCATTAATTTAATTAGATGCAAAACATATTGCCTTAAAATTTAGTTCAAATTAGCTTGCGAAAAATTAAATAAGTTGATATTTTTAAAATTGGTTGGCATAAATAATATATAATTAATAAAATGAGCGCATCAGCTGGCAGTAGAAGGTGGCTAGTATTTAATACAACAAAAGTAATTTAAAAATGCAGAAATAATTTGAGCTCACCTCTTTAAAACTAATTTATCTCCTTAGGAAAGAATGAAAATGTCTAAGTATTTCTTTATGCGCCCACTCTCTGATGAAACAAAAACAGAAATGCAATGCAACATTTCTTTCGTATTATTTGCCACTAAAGAAACACCAAAGGACCTCTCGTCCAATAAGGACGAGGCCCCTTCCTACAATATAGTAAACAAGATAAAATAACACCTCCCCACCCTGAAACACAAAACTCTAAGAAAAAGCACAATTCCCCTATTCTTTTGAGTTTTTAATAGTCAAATTACTTGAATTTTTTGCAGTGATTCTTACGGCAGGTGATTTCCATTTCCATCTATTTTACGACTGTAAAATGAGATGCAAAAAAACAAGAAAAAGCCTGTTTTTTGCCAGCTCTGGGCAAGAACCACACAAATGGTCAAAGAAGAACCCTTTTCGCCTTGTTGGAAGGACCCTTTTTTCCTGCGGCAGCAAGAAACTCAAAGTTCCAAGAAAAGACGCAGGCCCTTTCTTTCTCTCTGTAAAGCGTATATCACACGGAGAGCTATCGTACGCTGTTTTCGTCAGCGTGCGTGCAATGCCACTTAGCAAAAAAGTTTGTAGCACATGACGCATTGAGACAACCGGTCAGACAGGATTTATGTCATCGTTGGAGGCGAACTACGTCACCGTCAAAGTCACACCCGATTGATTTGAATTATCGCTGCTGACGATTTTCCGTCAGCATCGTGTGCATTTCCAAACCGGTTGAATTCAGTCCACGATTTCCGTCATCTTGTCTGACTGGTCACGTGCTACAAACTTTTTTGGTGAGTGGCATTGCGCTCATGCTGACGAAAATAGCTTAAGATAGCTCTCCGTGTGATATACGCTTAAATGGGGTCACAACCAGACAAGCTAACAACTTGACCACCGGACAAAACAATTAGCCACCCCCGTAATGTTTAGTGAGTCACTGAAGACTTATTCTCAAATTCTTTTTTATTTGCACAGCAGATCGTACCAATCTAACTCTTAAACTAAGTTTTTTAAATGGTCATTTTTGCGCCCCCGTTCTGGCTGCGCCATTGGCAGGGGCCAATCTCGCCACCCCCTCGGTACGGCCCTGTAATTAATAACTTAATTATTTATAATTCAGTACGTATAAATAAGAAAAATAATATGTTTCATGTTTTTCAACATGTTCATGCCAAAAAAAAAAA
>BGPR01041828.1:0-13487 GCA_013235015.1 Araneus ventricosus | reverse complement strand
CACACACACACAAACATTGCCTTTTATAAGTATAGATTTCATAGTATCGTTGTTTATTTTTTAAAACAAGGAAGAACAGAGCTGTCATCCTCTAAAATTTTCGATACAACTTTTGATTTTATGGAATTTTGCATTTGCACATATGTAGATACATTTTGAAAGTGTGAATAATAATGAATTCCATATTTCTTAACTATTGCTTAGAACGTTTAAAACTGGGGCAATCTTGGCTTGAACTCTGTTCCTCTTCTTTATCAATTTCAGAATTTGTTCTTTTTTCACTCCCGTTTTTAAAAAAAATGATTGAATTGCAGTCGTAGAGATCGATCGAAACTTCGGAGATTTATTTTCATGTAGGCGTAAATAATGCTGCTTTAAGTTTTTTTGTAATAATGTAGCATCGCAATCAAAACAACAAATTTTATCTATATACGCAGCCATCTCAAAGTAAAAAGAACGTGTTATTTACAGAAACCAGAAGCTCCGCGCTAGAAACATATCGGAATGAAACGTGTAGAAAACATCGGCCGTGACCAATACCGATATGAGGCACTTAGCGTACTTCAAGGTCAAATCGCAGGCAGTATGTCAGCTAGGTAAGCCCATTCAGCATGGGGAAGAAAAACGATGATTGCGGGTGGGCGAGAGGATTGCGTATTTTAGCAATGTTAGTTATATAATAATTGTTAAGTTATTTTGAAAGTGTGATTAATAACTTTGATATTTTTCATTACGAGCTTTATTTTATGAGCACATGATAAACTTTATTACAAAATAGTCTGCAGACACTGTCCAAAATCTGCGACGTACGACGCAGCGTCGCGATGATTCTGCCACTGGGGGGAAATGTGGTCCAATATGAAATGAACTATATTTTTAATATATTTTCTCTGAATATAATACTGACCATTCTCATTATATTAACCTAAATTCAATGGGTGGTTAAGAAGGCATATTTACGGATCCTACATAGTAGGGAATGAGGTCGCTGATTATTGGCTCTCAGCGTCACGTGATTTGGCTTGATTCTAAATGATGTCATAGCACTGCGCTTCGGCGGGATCTTAATTACAATTTTGTGTTCTGCTATCGCATCATGGAAAAATCAAAACTACCTACTAATTATGATTATTTGGATGCTTCTCAAGAGATGATGAATACATTTTTAGAATGAAATAAATAAAGAACGAACCTTCAGCATTATTAAGTACCGTTTAGTTTCACGACGCCATTTAGAAGTAAGCCAAGTCACGTGACGCTGAGAGCCAATGAGAAGCGACCTCATTCCCTACCATGTATTATCCGTAAATTTCCGTTTAGAAGGCGGATTTTCGTCCGCATATTAGTTACCAGATTAAGACCAAGTCACGACATGCAAGGATACAATACCTCTTAATTGCTCAATCAAAAGTCAAGTGCTACTGTGGTATAGTCGCTGAGTCTTGCTTTTGAGGGCGTATTCAGTCTTGTTTATTTATCGTTTTTAGGTATTTGTTTTTATGAGTGGTGGGCAGTGGCGTAGCGAAGCTAAGTGGCGCCCGGAAAATATGATTTTTCCCTTCCCAGTCGTCATCAGTGGCTTAAAAAACCTAAATGGCTCCAGGGAAATGGCATTATTTTTTCACCTCTTCGTCATATCTTACTTTAAAAATTGAATATAAGTAGCAATGTTTTATTCCATTACGCCCCCTAAAACTGACATCCATACCCCCCAGCCTTTGCTCCCCGGTCGCTACGCCATTGGGCCAGGGTGTTGGAGGGGCGCGCAAGCCAGTACTTTGCCCAGAGGCAAGCATATTACCTAACTTTACATTGATACAGACAAGTGGAGATTTTCGAACCTCCCTCATTGATTGGATCTTCCTACGTAATTTGTGACATAACTCACGGCAAGTTTTTTTTCTTCTTGCAGCTCTAATGACGACAATATACCATTATTTTGTATTTTCTTCGTCGTTCAACTTTAATGAAAATGAATAAGTGTTAATACAAGATTTTATTTCAATTCACTTCGCACTTTGCTTTAAATAAACTCAATTACTTTGGATTTTTAAAAAATGAAACACAACATGAGATGTAAACATGTCATGGCGCCATCTATGTTTCTTATGCTTAACTACGGACTGCTTTTTGGTCAAAAACAGAATTTTATCACCCATTTGTAGGGAGGGGGGGGAGAAGTAAGAAAAAAATAAAAATTGGCTTTAATCTTCAGAACCAAATTCCGAAAATGTTTGCTTAAGAAATAACACATAGCAGAGAGTTACGTTATAGATGATGTAGGATGAACTAACCAATGAGGAGGCTCGAAAATCTCTATGGTCCGTATCAATGTAAGGTTAGTTAATATGCGACTCGGCTTCGTTTTCGACGACTCTGCGTATATCTGGGGAAAGACTTTTACAACCCTAAACTTTTTCGTAGTGATCCCACTTTGGGTCTTACACTCAGTTTAAGAAGTATTACTATAGAATTGTCTACACAGCATTATTAGTTTTTAAGCATTCAATAAGAAAGTTTACACTATATAAAAAAAAGGTATATTCTTAATGCTTAGTCCTAAACATTAAAAGCTGAAAATGAAACTTTACCTGGACATAAACCCGTGGTGTAATCGCAAAAAAGGCAGTACCGGAACGCTCTAACATGGACAACAAAAATCACGCCGTTTTAAGGAAGTATCACTATTTTTTTCTTATTTATTTCTCATAAAAAAAAAGCAGTGCCAAAAAGTGAAATTAGGAAGATAGGCAAGACTTTGGGGAAGAGATTAGATTTTCTTAAGCTATCATTGTCTAAAAAATAACTAATAAAATGGCAAACAGACTATTTTATTAACAACTGGTTGATAAACATTCCAGCATAGCTTTAATGTAGCCATTTTTCAAAGCACTTTTCAGAGAATAGTGCTCGTAGACTTCATTACAACTTAAGTGCTTTCCCAAGTAAACAGAAGAATTTCATTGTTGTAATAAAAAAAAAGTAACACTCAGAGAAAATAATCAATAGAGTAATAAAGATTAAAGGACATCTGACAAATATTTATAGTGATCCAGATAAAATCAAATTTCTCATAAAAGTTGATAAAAATAAATCTAGATTTTGTTATAAGATCAGTGGCAAATCCGGGGGGCTATTGGGCTGCAGCCCCCCAGAGCTACACCAAAATTCTTGATTTTATTTAAAATCACTACAACTGTTTGTTCTTAATTTTCATTTTTAAAAAATAAAATCGTGACAACATTGCTTTCTGACTTGACAGACTCGAAAATTTTCCTACTTTTCTAGTCATTCCACTAGTATTTGTAGCGTTGACGCAGTCAAAAACATTTTTTGGCTAGTTATTTCATTGTATTTTTTATTAAATTATCGAAAGTATTGTATTGTTCTGCATGATTCTTATTGTCAGGTGAGTAAAGTCTGTAAAGTTTGTGTTTTAGTTCACATAAGCCAAGAGGTTTGACATCTGTCACTACGATACAAAATTTTTATGACCTCAGCCCCCAATGCCTGCTGCATTGTGTGCAGGAATTCTTGATTTCAGTATTTTTTTAATTGGTTTTTAAAATTCAATGAATGAGTGAAGCTACTAGTGGCTCGCTATGCTGAAAGTGAAGCCGCTGATGTTTTCTTTAAGTTAAAAAAATTTGCATGGTAAACACTTGAACTGCCACAGGCATTGCATGTTCAATCCCTTGTTTTCAGGTTAACCATTCTCAAGAGAGGAATAAAAAGTACACTGCACATCCAGAACAGCATTTGGCAACGGCAAATGAAATTGCGCCAAGAAGAATTGGCGAGAAACAGATACATACTATTAACTCCACATTTACCTAACAGTTTTAATATGTTTGTTATACTCAAATTAGCCACCTGCATTTTATAACAAAGATTTCACGAGATATAAAACTATGAAATTTGACATTATATGATTTTACAATACTCTAACATTTTGTTTTTCTTTTTACATTTGCAAAAACATAACCAAAAACAATATGAGCTATGCCTTGACATTATATATATTAATGTATTAATACACACTGATTAAACTTACATCCCTTTGAATGATTCAAATCTTTGTCTGATGAGTCAATTCTATTTTTTATTAATCAATTTTCGGAATCGCTTTTTAAAATAATTTTCATGATTTTTCATTACAACAACAACAACAAAAAACTATGGGAATCGGTCTTTTACCCACAAAACGGTTTTAAATACGCAGATATAATCATGAGCAAGTAATTTATTCCCAATGTAAATATCAATTTTAAAAATTACATGAAGTCAAAAATCCATAACATTCCGAGTGATACACCTATATCTTATGAAATATATTTTTGTTCATTTACCTTCCAAATAAAATTTCACTTACAAGTACAAAAATAAAATGAGATAAATTATTTTTAAGACTCAACACTTATTAATTTGTTAACAGAGGTTCAGACAATGGTTATAAATTACATTTAGCAGGAAAATTGTCACTTTGATTAAAATCATACTGATCGAGTAAAAAAAAATGGATAACAAGATATTTAAATTTTTTAAACCTTTTTTTTTTTTTTTTTTTAATCACACAGATTTGAATATGCTTAGATGTTCCATCATTCTCAAAAGAGTTAAAAAGAGCAAGAAGAAAGTAAAAGAACACATTTTGAAAAATATTTAGCCTAATACATGCAAAAAAGGTTATATTGTTAAGTAAAAATTTTCAGGAAATAAATACCTATTAGGTTATTCATAGAGGCTCAGACAGAAGATCCAAACTTCATTTCGCAGAAAAAAAATATTTTAATTCAAATTGTATAGAGTGGACATAAGAAAATTCCCAATAAAATATAATGATATGCAAATGGAAATATTGATGTAGAAAAAGAAGCGAGAACTTCAAATTTACATTAACTTGTGATGCAATAATGTTTTCAAAATAATCATCCTCTTAATGTGATTATAATACAATAAACGTGAATATAAGTAATTAGACAAGCTTAAGGTAATTAGAGATAAGAATTGAAAATTTCAACTATCAAAATAATGATGCAATAATACAAGAATATTTTTAAACATTCTTGTAACAATTTTGACTATATGGATACTTCTTTCATAAAAATAAGGATTATTTTTGTCAATATTTTTGCTTCTTTCATTAAAATACTGCACAGAAATAAAAAGAGAAAATGAGCTAGATATTTAAAAAATCTGCTTTTATTAATAGTTGATTTTACCAAATTACTGACAAAAGCTAGTATTCCTACAAAAGTACAATAATTTAACAAATATGTAGAAATCAATAAAAAAAAAAACTACAGTGGTATACCATATAATTCACTCGATTCAGTTTTTGTTTGTCATTATTATAAAATAACTGTATTAAGTAATAAGAGAGTGATTATAAAAGTAGTACCAATTTGAACTGCATAATTCTAATAAGTTTATATTTAAATACAGTGCATACATTTATTGAATAAATTAATGGTAATCAATTCCGTGATGTTTATTATACTCGATTCAGATTTTCCTGATTCATGATGACTCACAAATTATTTAATCACTACAAGAAAGAAGCTATGAATCAATCCTTGCCCAATAGGAAGATGTCTCAAAAAACTGTCAGATTTTTCCCTAACTTATAATAAAAATTACACATACAAACAATTTCAATTCTGCCATCACATAAAAAGCAAAATTTGTGCGCAGTTTTATACCAAAATATACTGCAAATATGCTGCAGTACAAAAAAGTTACATGTCAAAAATTACTAATTTATATTGATCATGAACATTTAGTTCTTTTTAAGCTTTAGAACATAATATTTAATCGAGTGATCAGTTTAATAGTATCTACCTATTTATAACCATAAATACTGAAAAATATATTCTAAAGACTTCAATCGGAGGTAATTTAATTGCTTTTTAATTACGGCACCCCTCTTTCAGGCCCCTGAAAGTTCACTTTTCATTCCATTCGTCAGACAATAACAAACAAAATGCATGCACGTAATCGGCTATTCATCATACTTCTAGTTAACGAATTTATTCACTCTTAACTAAAAGAAAAAATCAACTCACCTGTTGTCAATCCTAGGGAAGTAAAAAGTGTTGGTCAACAGAAGCACACGTCACAACAGAAAAAAAATCAAAACATTCAAAATTGAAGATCTCAAGAAGTATAAACCTGTAAATTCATTGACTACTTGCAGAGGCAACGAGAAATTTTCAATATGCAAGTATGGAAAGGTATATCTACAAAGCTGAAATCTGTTTCTAATAATTTGAGGAAGTTACTATTAGCATCCTGAGAGTGAAGAACATGCCTAGAGGGGAGACAAGCAAAGTCACGGCCAAGTTCACGACTCAAGTTTGGAGAGGGGAATGGAATAACATCCGTGGACACAAACTTACGTCACTACCGGCTTCATGAAATGATGCCAGATTTCGTTGCTAAATTATATGAAATGAAACCAAAAGTTTATCTGATGGGTTCTTTTGCGACGGCTACTTGTTAGCCGTAGCCTATGATTATTTTTCCTCAGTAGCGATAGGAAAAAAAGAAGTATCGATGCATTAGGTGCGTATATGTGACAATAAAATGTTTTTTTGAAAAAAGGTAATCGATAAAAGTGAGAAATGGCGAAATATGCTTCTACGCTCCACTCAACCACACACCGTTTACCCTCGTTCCCCCAATACCTTTTCTTTAATACGAGCATGAATCTACTCTAAGAAGGCATTTAGATTTATGTTTATTCATTAAATAAAATATTAATAAATAAATTATTTATTAAAATGTACCAGTAGTGAATTCAGATTCTTCTAGTCATTAACTGATCGAGCGTAGGACTACTTTACTCGCGTGACTCTTTTCCGTTTTTCAAAATATTTTTTGTAAGTTCTGTTGTTACCCTTTATCTCTAAAATAAGACGTTAGTTATGTTTTTAACATATGTAATTACCGAGATATAGAGAATCTCCCATACAAAGTTTTTTGTGGCGTTTTGGCGTGTGAATCAAATTCTTTCCCGAGACCCCAATGGGAGGAGCAAAGTCCTACGTTAAAAATCATTTTTGGAATTATGTTGTCCGTGTGTACGGAAACACGATAAATCAGAACGAGATATAAATGGATGCCATTTACCATATATCACCAAAATTGTATATCTACATCAAATTTTGGGGGCAAATAAGTCGAAGGGTTATCTATCTACCAGTTTTTTACTTTGTATGTGAACGCTATAATTCAAAAACGCGGCTGCCTAATGGGAGAAATTTAGTCAATGAATCTTACCACAAAATGGTAGATTTGTGTCAAAAATGTGTTTGTAATTTGTGTTTGTAATTTGTGTTTGTCAATCTGTGTCAATGGTAGATTTGTTTGGACTAAATCCGTCAAAGGAAAGATAGACTTTTAGATTTTTTTTAGACGTACTATATTTTCTTCACTATACTATGAAGTTTCACTTGCAATCAACATGTCAGTACATCAGAGGTAAACTATCTTAAGACCAATATTGCTGATTTTGATGTTTTCATCGTATTTGCATTGTTGCGACCGCATCTTGGGATAGACAAATTGTAGTAGTTTTCCATATTGGCCTTTTTAAGGCCAAATTATGGAAATTTGGCCTTTTTTCAAAGCCCTTGGCCTTAGGAATTTTCATTTAGCCTTAAATGCATTTTGGCTTTATTTTTGTTAATGACTTTTAGAACAATTTTAATTACTTATTCTATTGAATTTTTAATATTTTTTTTATATTAAGCACTTCAAATTATATATAATGAGCTATCAAACGATATAGCTCCTGATTATAACAACGATGTTTTAAATTTCTTTCACTTAAATTTTAGTTTAATAATAGAACATTGAACATATGCCTATCAAGTGGGATTCGTTTTCATGGGGGATAGCCCTTTTCTCTAATAGCAAATGAGGTTTTCAGTCAATTTGTCAAATTTGGCCTTTTTTGGCTTTATTTTTAAGAAGGTTTGGTCTTATTTTGCTATTTTGATCAAGCAACCCTGGTTGTAGGCCGAAAAGAACAAAAGATCACCGCTCTCAAAAAAATAAACTGTTCTTAATGTTAAAATTGTTACTTAAGATAATTTTCCTCTGATATACAGACATAGTATGCAATGCAGATATATTCGAGGGCAGAACTTTCCAGATTTGTTTTCCAGGATTGGTGTAGATTGTCATTAAAACTTCAACGAAAAGAATTGCCTGGCAAGCCTCCTATTAAATTTTTCTCAGTGAACTCTATTGTTCCGTAGGTGACATCTCTAAACATTAAGCAATGTTTGTGCATTAACGTGATTTCTGCAATTTTATTCAAAGCGCTTAGTTTGATTTCCGAATACCGAGCAAGAAATTGGAATAAAGCTGACTTCGTTCATAAAATCTGGATTCCTTCTAATTACATCTTGGTTCTTAATGTAAATAGATGTTTGCTCTGAATCTTCAATATTTTGTAAGAAGAAAATTTTTAAGAAAGTCACCTCTTTTAAAATACTCAATTAAAATTTTCCAGTTGGAACCCTGTTCGAGGATGCAGTAGTCATTTAGCTTGAGTGGGAGGCAAGTTACTAACCGCTAGTATACCCCCCCCCTCAAGAGGTAGAGGACAAATGTCATTCCAAAAACTCTCAGCAGAGGCCTTTTGATATTGCTCAATCCTGCAGTGTTGGTCCTCATGCTAGAATGGGCAAACTGAACTGACATTTGTTTGATGAATAAACTGAGGTAGACGCAACAAAAACGTGCCCGGAACGATCTAGAAGCAGTGCCGTGCTTCTAAAAGAGTGTCCGGATGTTATCAGTGCGAGCTGCAATGCTCTAAAGTACAGCTGGGGACGTCGTAAATCAGGTTCGTTTCTCTAAAATCAGTGCCGACGCTCTAAAAGCAAGGTACTGACGCTCTAAAAAAGCTTTGGGACTCTTAAAAGCAGTGCCGGGCGACTCTAAAAGCACATGCCTGGTGCCTGACCGAAGAGACCAAAATTGTGTTGTTCTGAGGAACTTTAACAATTTTTCTTATTTATTTCTGTGGGAAAAAAACAGGACGACGGCGTCCGGGGTTCACCGGCTCCACACCACTGAACACAAGAGGGCAATATGATAGTTGGGACCAAGACATGGAGTGAACGTACTATTCTCAGTGAGTCAAGCCTCCCCATGTGAACGTTCGAACACACCAAAGGGTTTGTTTTAACGGGCGCAATAACACTCTGAGTTCACAACTCGAAACTCTAATTGCGTCATTTCTGACCTGACCTAAAGTAATGCCTGATATAAACTGACTGTGTTTCTCCCTCAGAAGATTCTAAGTAAAATTGAAAAGGAATATTTTATTAGCTGTATCCAATGTAAATGCGTCTTAGTTCCAGCAAAGCGTATTGATGTAGCTAAAGGGGCGGAGGACCTGGTCATTGCACACTGCGACAGGTTGTATGGCAGCAAAATAAGACCTTGTACATAGACAAATCTATCACAAGAAGAGCAGCGCCACTAGCTAATCAGGGGAACATTACAAAATCACATTGCTGATGTATTCTTAATTCTCCTTTTGTGGTAATTTTGCCGATATAAGAAAGAAAGATGGTAGAATGCAGGGATTCGTAACCCATCCGCAGGAGAGGCGTTACAAAGTGAAAAATTTTTCCATGTATTTATTATTTTTATTTTGTGGCTATGCGCCCTATAAAAAGGGCAGATGGTCCAAGATCACCACTGGGCGCCATTACCAAAATTCTTTACTTTCTGCATACGAAGCGCATACAGAAAGTCATTGTAACCGCTCAAAAAATTCGAACTGAGGGAATTTTAATGACGTCTCCACGTGACCTCCCTGATTGAAAAAACACAATTTTGAATTACTGTCTAGGATGTCTGTGAACACGATAACTTCGAAACTATAGAGATACGGGGATAAATTTTGGTATATGAGAACTTGACATAATTTGTAAGTTTCATCAAATTTTGGACCCAAGATCCATTAACGCAGGAAGTGCCTGTCAGTCTGTCCCGCGGTCATGCAAAACACTATAACTCAAAACTTGAATAGCTAGATGGATAAAATTTGGTTCAGTTTTATCATCATGAATGTGAGTCCGTATAAATTTTTGGGCCAAATCCGTCGACGGTTTATTTGTCCGTCGATGTAATCTCATACTTGACAGCATTCGTTTTCAAAACTTTATCTCCATGCGCATACGTACTGTTAACATCTCTTGTAACAAGCGGAAGGATTATGTCACTTTGTCCTTGAGACAGATTTGTAATAGATTCGTTTTATCTCTGTTTTTGTTTTGTCAACTCGTGGCCTCGCATTGTGGAGCTTTGCTGAAGTGAAAAGCTCAAATATTATAAGTTTTAATACATGAGCTAGATATGATTCTTCACCTAAATATTTCACAATCACTATAATCTACAATGAAAACCTTCTGATATTCATTCTACGGAGTACAGTGGGTTCGATTTTTTATCCGCAGGGGAGGAAATGATAAATTTTTTTGAGCAATTTCGAAAAAAGTTTGGGGAGATTCCTCAAACTGTTTTGGTGATGACAGACAAGGCTATAAGATAAGCTGCTGAAAAGTGAGAATAACGTTCCCCTGATTTAATCGCTTCGATGGGATGAGAGAAGAAACGCTTTCTGCACTGCCATATCCATCAGTGAAGGTACGGCAGATGGGATGGGAAGAAGACCTTCCAGTTTTAAACCGAAAACGTTTTTTTTTTTGTTTTGGTTAACCGTTTTTTTTTGTTATTCTTTGCCCGGTTTAAACTGGTTATTTTTTTTAATCCATAACCGGGGGGAGAAAAACCAGTTCGGAAGATAGGTTCGACTAGATTAAAATTTACCAAGTTATAAAGACTTCATCATCTTAGGCCAATCACCGACCACCCTTCCTCGGGTATCTGTTGTTGTGTATTGAAAAAAGTCCTTATGAACAGATAAATATTGGCCAATGGATTGGTTCCTGCAAAATCAATACTAATAAAAAATTTTGTCTGCAAACGGCGTCCTGTTTTTGTAGCCAAAAAATGTTTATCTTCAATCCGTCTGTGGCGTCCGAAAGATTAGTATCTACGTTGAATGATGTTGTTTCCGATGAGACGTATTCGACTCACGAATCAACACATTTGCTGAAAAAGTCGTACTGAGCAGATTAGATGATAAATATTGGCCAATGAATTAATTTCTTGTGAAAACAATGTTAACCACAAAATGTTCTATAATACTTACTTATTGCAGTAATTACCATTTTATTATTATTACATATTGTATTCCGCACGTTAACAACGGGAAAAGTGACGTCTCACAACCCAACCGGTACCAGAATGGAGCCCGTAAGTGATTAATATTTTCCATGCTTCACAAAATGTATTTTTAAAATATTCACTATAATGTTATATTATATAATATTATTCAGTATAATTACAAAATATTATTTAATATGGTCTAATATTATACAGTATATGACATTATACAATATATAATATTATTCAGTATAATTTTAGTATTATTCAATATGGTACATAATATTTTTTACAGTATTATACAATAGTATGACATTATCAATATTATGAAAAACACATTGTGAGAAAAGTCTTACGTTTACACTGTTTCAATATTGGGAAAAATATTATTACAATATTACTCTCAGATTTTTATGATATAAGACAATATCTTATGCTTACATTGGGGTGTGGTTCAAATAGCCCGAACAAATATATATTACATGTGAGGCACACTTGCTTCACGTGGAGATTAAGTGTTAACACTCGACTGCGTATCCCATGAGTCTATTTTCTGCTGCATCCTGCGATTTTCGCCGGCTAATGTTACCTTGTAATGCAATGTAGAGTTGAATCATATTACTAATATAATAGCCCAGATCTGTCTCTCGATAACGCTCTGACACGTGCTGTAAAACTCGCACCAAAAGCACTGCGAGACGTTAAGTAACATTATTTCATTGTTAGAGCACCTAAATTTCAGTAATTTTAAATCTAAAAAGTAATTGTCGTTCTAATTTCAAACTTAATAGCTCTAAAATAGTGAAATAAAATTTTCTATCGATTGATATCAAATTTATCTCGCTGTGATCAATAGTTCCCGAGAAATTTTAAATTATAAACACATATTTCCATTTCCGTTTTTAATAGAAAGTAGTAAATCACCTCAGTGGTATATCATGCGCGTGATATAATTTGGACGCCACGATGCATCTGATTATTTATTGTCATGATATGAGTTGATATTTTTGGCAACGTTTGACAAGCAAATACTTAGTTTTGATTAGAATTTTCCGAAAAGATCTCTTTGAAATTTTTTAACGACTTACGTTTGAAGCTGAGAATTTTCATGATTATTATGTATATTTTGTATATATTTTACTATAATTTAATACATTACCAAGAAGTTTTTTAATAAAGAAATATGTAAATAATATGTAAATAAAAAATATTTCCTGTCATAAAACATATGTTTATTTTATTCGTTTTCAATCAAGGACATTACTCTTATATATATATCTGTTAAACACGTCAAATTTGACGGGAACTCTCTCGAATGAAGAGGCAATTTGCACCGTCATACCATGAGGGTGATTTTCTAGTTATACTAATAAAGCTTTGCACAATAACAACTCGCTTGGCTCAGCGGTATTTGAACACACCAAACGGTGCATCTAAATAGTGATTTTTAAAAATTATACAGTCAGTGTTAAAAAAGTACTAGGAAACACAGTTGAAATTGATATGAAAATTTGGTCGAAATACTTAAGTCCCTGATGATTGCAGATTAGGGTCCGTTAAAATATTACGTAAGCACCTGGGGGGTTGCGGTTGCTTAGTACACTGACAAGGGGAGGGGTATGAGTATTCTTACATAAGACATTAAAACCACTTTATTGCCGAAAATCTCTTGTAGCGATAATTTAATTAAAAAAAAAAATTAAGATTTGAAAGAAAAAATTAAATTTGGCAAAAGAAAATTAAACTTGAATTTTAAAATTGTGATAAACTAAGAAATTTTCTTAAACAAAATTGTAAAGGAAATTAAATATATATATATTTTTTCATTTTAAACCGAGTTAGAGTTTTTATTTGAATTAAGTCCTAAAATTTTTTTAAATTAGATTATTACTGTTATACGTTTGTGAAAAAAAAAAGAACAGGGGTGTGCCGTTTGCTTACGTAATTATAAGGGGTTTACGGTGCTATTTTGCTGACAAGGGGGCAGGGTGGTCAAAATTAATAATTGCAATACTTACGTAATATTTAGACAGCCCCTTAGTTTATAATGAAGCATCGAAAACTATTAAAAATTAAGGTCGTACAGGAATGCAAAGGCAGGGTACAATTGTGAGAGAATAAAGTACATGATTTTATGAAGATTAATGAAAAAGCATTAATGAAGAAAAAATAAAACAACGAAATAAATAATTACCTTATGTCGGTGTAATGTGCTTCTAAAGTTCATTAAAATG
>BGPR01041827.1:0-13487 GCA_013235015.1 Araneus ventricosus | reverse complement strand
ACTAGAAAAAGTTTTTAAAACTCACTTTTATTATTAGGGGGAACCGTTGTATCTTGGACCACTGAAAACTCTCTTTATATGTGCTGCCGTCTTGTAGCAAGCAGTTGAATTTTCTCAAGCAATACTCACCAGTGCTTAAAAGAAACCTACTGTTGTTTACCCTTCAGTTGTTTATGAGTGCAGCTGTAAAATTGTTTTTTCTATATAAAAAGCAAAATTTTTGAAGAATTATATTTCTTTATTTACAAAGTTTATTATTAGGGGAAACCGTTGTATCTTGGACCACTGAAAACTCTCTTTATATGTGCTGCCGTCTTGTAGCAAGCAGTTGAATTTTCTCAAGCAATACTCACCAGTGCTTAAAAGAAACCTACTGTTGTTTACCTTTCAGGTCTTGTTTATGAGTGCAGCTGTAAAATTGTTTTTTTCTATATAAAAAGCAAAATTTTTGAAGAATTATATTTATTTATTTACAAAGTTTAAGAATTGTTTAAGGATCTCTTCTATATCTAGTTTCTTCAGTATAATTTGGTAAGTAAAATTACAAGTTTTTAAAGAGTTCGAACATAACCTGTAAAGATTACCATCTTTTAAAACTGTAAACTGGCTGTACCACTAATCACAAACACATCCTATTCTATGGTTCACTGATCCGAGGTACTTGATATTGAGTATCGTGGTCTTTTTCAGATTACAGTGCCATGCCACGGGGAAAAGCATAAAAAATTATTCCTGAAGCTATGAAAATGAACTGAAACTGTGGGTGCTGAAGGAGAAGAGAAAATTTGTATTGCAGAGTCCTGGAAAATATTAACGTTAAATTAACAACATTTGTTCGGCGTTTAATGACGGTAAATAGGATGTTCGGTACAACAGTAGAAAAGGTATTTTCTTAAAAATAAGAGCTCTTTTTCGTAGAGTGTATGAACACAATAGGAATGATGAGCTGTGGATAGACGAAGAAAGGAGTTCAGAGTCTGGCTTATAAGTCTGCAGTGGCGAATAATAAAACACCATCTGTCAAGTGGAAAGAAGATAAAATATCTAGAGAATGATTAAGAGCATTTATGAGGAGGTTCGCTGCAAAATTATCTATTAGAAAGGCAGAAATTTAAGCTTAGCGAAGGCAACAGCTTTCAACTGTGTTGTTGAGAGCTTCTTTAAAAACCACGAAGACGCATAATTGAGGTTATAATGCAAATATGTATTGGCTTCTTACTGATTTCCTATTGTTTTATTTTTAATCTAATGTGCAAGCGTATGTGATTTTATGTGATTCAAGGTGCAGTAGGGTGTTATCTAAGGTACAAGACCATCATGTATCATGAATCACTTTGCATGCAATTGTAATTTTTCCTTTTTATAAACCGCATTTCCTTATTATGCTTTTTAGAGACAGTGAAAACTAAAAAAGAATAGATGTTACATAAAATAGCATACCCATAACTAACATAAAAATGTAAATTATAATCTTTGATTCGTTTAATAGAAAAAGCAATCCATGATGCGACGGTCTTCCCTATATTAAAGAGCAGAAAGTATTTTTTTCATCAAAACAAAACAAAAAACGTAAAAACGTGAGACGCTGAAAACAATAGGTTATGACAAAAAATAAGAGCTTCAGGGAAACAACTAGAAAGAAATTTCTATTTTTAAAAGCATTAAAATTTATTACGAATGTGATTATTAGTTATTGAGTTCACAAATAAGCAGGCACGGTAACGAAAATGTTTTTTCTTACTTCCTGCTATACAAGTAAATCAACGGGTAAATTGAGTAATCGGAAATTCAGAAATGAGTTCAAAAGTAATTAGTGTATTATCATACCAACTTAATTAATGACAACTCCAGCTGGCAGCATAGAGAAGATTACGTAACATATCACTGCCCGTAGCAAAATATTCCTGATTATAATCCTCATGAAATGAAATTAATTTGAATATTTGAAAAGAGTTCTGTTTAAACAGTAGTAATCGATTTGACAGGTAAAATTCTCGACCTAGAACGAAATTTTATGGAACTATTTTTGTATTTGTAAAGAGCGTAGAAATACATATGACGTCATTCACGAGTGATATGATCTCTCGTAGCTTTCTGTACATAGTCAACTTGAGTTGTTATCGACTATGTAGACAGGGGACTTGGCACCCTAAGAATTCCGGAAAATCAATGAAAATATCGTTTTTCAAATTTTGAGTGGAAAATGATCCTCGAACCTTTGACTTAATAATCTGAAAGTTTCAAAACAATCAGACAAATATTTAGTGAGATATGAAGTTATTTTGTCTAACATTTCATCACGTGCCACGCCCACTTCCAGTGTTTAAATCATGCATATTTCATGTGTAAGTTGCAAAGCCACCTAATTTTTTCCATAAAAGCAAAGCAAGATAGTTGTTTCAAATAGTAGCCGTTTAATCCTTGTTTGTTTACTGTTTTACTGCTTTCGCTTCTTTATTATTTATGAAGCATATCGTCATTATCATCATCATCACTGCTTTCGCTTCTCATTTTGTTTGAATTTTTCACTGTCAATAAAATTTCAATAAAATGGTTTTAAATTTTTTCTCTGTTATAATGGATATTTGATAAATAGTACTGCAGATCATTTATTAAATATTTTGACTAAAAAATTTGAAAAAAATGAAATTTTTCGCATTTTTTTTTAAATCTCAAATTATCCCTATAATTGAAGATGCTAATTAATGATTATAGTAATAATAAATATTAATAAAATTGATAACTTAGGACTCGAAAATGTCAGGTTATCGCTCTGCAAAAAAAAACTAGCTTGATATAAGTTGTTTTTATTACAATTTTATTGTTTTTAAAACTTTAAAGCTGTTTTTATCAGTTTGCTTTTTTCCAAAATTGTGTTTGCTACAAAATGAAAAAAGTCTATCTCTTTTTATTCTAATTACTTGAAATTTTTTCTGTTCACTCACAAATGCATGCGTAATAGGATTAGGGATGGATTTGTAAAAATTTTGATTAGAAATTTTTTTTTAATGTACAAAGTGAAAAATTCTGATATTTTCCAAAAACTAATTTTTTTGAAACTAATGTAAATATCAAAAATCCGATCCCTGTTTCTGTTAAGTACATTGAGAGGTCCCTTTAAAAAAATTTGGAGAAAAATATTAAAAATTGTATGAGAAGAAGCATTTCAAAAAGAGGGTTAATTTTTTTTTAAATTTAAAATTTTTAAATTTGTAATTTTTCAAAATGAAAAATATTTTAGAAATTTCAGTTTCTGCATAGTTTACATCTATCTACTACAAAATTGAATAAGTTTGATCAAAATTGTAGAAAAAAAATTTTGGGGTACCAAGTCCCCTTAAGTGAAGATCGGCCTCAAGAAGGCCCGATCTATTCTCACACGGTTCTTCTCTCATGATTGCATGTTTGCACAAAAAAATTTTCTCGACTTCTAGAAAAATTATTTTCCAAAATATAAGGTTATTAATATATTAAAAACAATTTTTAAAAGCACACTTTAATTAGTTCAGTAAAAAGTGTAATTATTATTTAAATTATTTTCTACTTTTTAGTCTTTAATTTGTAATTCGGTGTTAATGATTAAATGCATGCTTGTCAATTGAAGACTAAAAAGTATTAATAATTAAAAACATGCTACTTTTTCGCACACTAAAAAAGTGCGTTTTTAAAAACATTTTTATTAAATTTATAGATAAAAAAAGTAAACTGGAATCACTATTTGAAATTTCGGCATTTAAGACCTCTTGTAGCACTTAGAAGAGTTTGGTGCCAAGGGAGTGAAAATTGCGGTGATGATGAATTCTTCCTTTTTACATAACTCCTTAACGAATGAAGATAGAGAAATCTTTCAAATTTTCAGAGGTAGGATGGAACAATATTTGTGTTGAAAAAATTTCAATCTCTATAATTACTTAGAATTCATTCCCTTATTCTTTTTAACCTATTAGCAGTACTGCTAACCTGTGTGTGTAGCAGTGCAGTTAAATTCTCATCAAAAATATCAAAATGTGGTGAAAATACAAGATAGGATTTTTAGTGCTTTAAGCAGTTTGGTTAACCATCCATAACACAACTCTATATCAGTCTGATCGATACTGTACCAGATAAAGGGGGGAAACGAAAAATCAGCTCTTATTAGGAGAGGGAGCGTTCATGTGAACAGGTTTATATGCGTTAAAAAATCATACTAATGAAATGTTAAGATAAAATAACTTCCTTCACGCCGAATGTTGAGATAGCTGAATTAGGAGTAAATTAAACTAAATTTTGAAAAATATTTTTAATTTTTTTTAATTTGAAAGAAATTTTAGCAATGTCATTTAAGTACATGCTATACAGGGGGAAAATCAGCTAGAAATGTCAGATATATGTTTTCATAAGCTTTCCAAAAAAAAGTCCTTTCGGAAAATTCTTAAAAGTACTTTTCTGTCTCTATGGAAACGAGGAGCCCTCCTCCAAAAAAAATTATAAAAGTGTTTTCCAAAATTTCAAATCGATTCTTTATGATCGTTATTCAGAAAACCTGGTGAATATTAAATTTGAAAAAACTACGTAGTTAACATTTTGTGTCAATTATTATGCCTGAACGCTTTATTTGATGACTCAAACCTCTCACAGTTACAGTTGTAAATATTTATTAGTTATGTTTTACAAAAATAAATTGTCAGAGATTTTTATCAATTTATTTGAAAATTTGCTAAAAGAATGGAGTCTTTTAAAGGGGCAAACGATTTTTCGACATTACAATCCTTTCAAAAGGTATTCGACATTAATTGGGATTTTTAAGGTAAAAAAAATGGCGGAGATTCATATTTCTTTTCCCACTTTTGGGTAGTGACTTGATTTTCAATATTTTTCTTCGTTTTTCAAATTGCAGAGATACCGAGTTGAGGAAGGACCAAAAAATTCAACCTCTAATCAGTTTTAGAACAGTCCAGAGAGGAGGCCAAGCTGATGGTTGTTCGTCGGTGAAAGTTAGCCGTCACATCTGTTTAACGCTACTATGTATATGGTTAGGTGCACCGTCGTGCATAAAAATTGTATCCTGAAGGCGGTTACGTTGCTGCAGTTCTGAGATCACAATTTGATCTCATCCTGTGGTACTTCTGGTTATGGGAATTCATAAAGAACAGGTCTAGCGAGAACAACCCGCAACATTGTCACATCTGAAAGACAGCATTATTCGGGATTTTAGTGGAATCAACGAGGATTTGTTGCGTTCCGCTGTGGAACGCACTGTTTTGCGAATGGAAAGGGTTGTTGAGAACCACGGGACTCATCCAGAAATTATGTAGAACGTTTTTACTATCTGCAGCGCCACCTATAGGTGACTTCTTGCACTAGTTTTTTTTTTTTCAATAAATCTCGAACGCATGATCTGGAGTGTTTTTCGTCTAAATTGCATGCCATTATGACCCATACAACGTCCTGCACGGCGCTCTGAGTTGGGAAATTTTAAATTTGACATCCTTGTATTTTGCACATGAAACCCTTTAGAGCGGCCATTTATTCTTAGAATGAAGGATGGACGTTGTAGAGAAGTACCATGGTATTTCTGTATAATAGATAGAATCATAGAAATAAATATAACCTCATTCACTAGTAATATAGTCTCCCCTAGCTTCCTATACATTGTCAAATTGAGTTGTTATTCGCTGTGGAGACCTGCAAGGGCAGACCAGAGAGAGATGACCCCATCCAGTGCCGGGCTTCTCAAACTAATTTTTCTTGCCATTCCATTTTTCATGCAGAAATATTTTCGCGGACCCCAGAAAAATTATTTAATAAAACAAATTATAGTTAATTTAATTGTAACAGATTTTAGAAAAACTCTTTTGTTATCATAATAAAAAGTAGAATTTTTTTGGTTTGAATTTTTGTCCCGCCCACCAGCACGGAATCAAACTTTAGCCACATTAATCGATTAACTTATTAAAATTATAAAATAGAATATTGTCATTGAGAATACTCAAGACCACAAAATTACAAAACGCTATTATATTAGGAACAGAGTGAAAAATAAATAGTTATAATGTTCTATTTTTACAGCGTTAAACAAATCATATTAATCGAAAGGGTTTTAAAAAGCGTTAATTCGAAAAAATTCAACTTCAAATGAAGATACATTTTATTTACAAATAATATGATTATATGTAATAATAACATACTAATAAATTTTAGACAATTTAATTAATAATTCCTCTTTCACATACAACTTACAACTGCACTTGTACACAAAATTGCAATAATTAATTAAATTCATCGACAAACTGATTATTAATTCCCTAAAATATTAAAATAGTATTCTATCATGGAGAATACACACGTGCACGAAATTTCAAACCTCTAGCACATTAGGAAATGAGCGAAATGTAGATTAAAAATTTCCATTTTTATAGCATAATGAAAAACATATTAATGAAACAAGTCATATTAATCAAAAGTTTTAAAAATTAATTAATACGAAAGAAATTGCAACTTCATTTGAAAATGCATTTTATTTTCATATACTATTAAACAGTGGCGAATCCAGGATTTTGGTCTGGGGAGGGGGCTGAGGTCATAAAAATTTTATATCGTCGTGACCTCAAGCCTTATGTAAGTCAAAACACTTTAACTTTGCAGACTTTACTCACCTGACAATAAAAATCACAAGAGACACTACAATACTTTCGATAATTTAATAAAAATACAATGAAATGACTAGCCATTAAAAATGTTTTCGACCGCGTTAACGCTATAAACGAGTGGAGTGGCTACAAAAGCGGAAGAAATTTCGAGCCTGTCAAGCCAGAAAGCAATGTCGCCACGTTTTATTTTTTAAACATCGATTGAGAACTAACAGGTTTAGTGATTTGGAAAAAAAAATCAAGAATTTTGGTTTGCCTCGGGGGCAGCCCTATAGCCCCCTTGATTCGCCACTGCTATTAAGTATTTAATAATAACATTTTCATATACTATAGTATTTTATAGTGTTTAATGCATTTTATTTTATGTAAGAATTATTCATTAATGATTTTTAGAGAATTTAATTAATAAATATAAATTGCACTTGCATTAGTGCACAAAAAATAGTAATATGTTGGGTTAAATGTTTATAAATGAATATTTTTATACTCATATATTTTCTGATGCATTTTTATTGAATTTGATTTGTTTCATGATTCTCACTGCGGAATTTTGTGATCGATTTTTCAATCATTTCCTGATGGTCTATACTTTAGAAATTTTATATATTTTCGATTTTTCTCGATGAAAACTGAATATTTTCAGAAATTAATAATCAATATATCTGGTTATTTAATTCAATATATCTTCATTGTCAGTGGCGCCCTCTTATGGTGATTTTTGCGAAAACATTTATAGTTCAAAATTATAAATCAAAATAATTATTAATAAATAAATAAATGATAGTAATATTAATTAATTATAATTAGATAGATTTTTATGAAGAAATTCTTATGAGTTAAAGATTAAAGTCAGAAATTAATTTTTTTAAAAATTCTTTCTTGTACATAAATAAAAGTGTGTGTAAAAACTATTGTCGTGAATTTTATATCTAAAAAAGTTCAAAATTTTGTCATTATTTGGCACTTCTGAGAGCTAAACATCTTTATAAGAGGTATTGTGCTTTTGGCTGAGCCGGATTAACATCGAATCTAGAATTCTCCGGCTCCGAAGCCAAGACCTTAGATCTAGGTCACCGCAGCCCTATAAAATTTTTAAAAAACGTAAATTTTGAAAAAAAATTATGATTTTTTAAAAAATGTTGCTTAATTTTTACAATTTTATTTAATATGCAGATATCCTGTAAAAAATGCGAGGGATATCTGGGTTATTTTTTCAAAAAAAAAAGGCTCGTCAAAAATGACTACAAATAATTTTTCTATTCGTTCGAATTCGCAGAGTGATAAAAAAATTTATCCTAAAAGAATTATTTTGCAATTTCAAATTGTTTCTTCTTAGTAAATAGTCAGAAAAAATAGTTTGAAAATTAAAGTTAAAAAACTACGTATTTAACATTTTGTTTCAATTATTAGGTCGCGATCATTACTTTTTAATGAGTATCGAAAATCTATATCCAGGGAGTAATGTTTCTTTCTCTCGCTTTTTTTTGAAAATTTAATTTAAAAAATTGCATTTTTCAATGGTATAATATATAATATTTCGACACTGTATACCGTTAAAAATATATTTGACTATACCTGGGATTTTTAAGATAAAAAAAATTGTCTTTCTAAATAAATTTCTCTTCCTTTTTTTTGAATGGCAACGTTATAAAAACTATATGAAATAGTACAACAATTTGAGAATAATTTTTCCCCCGCGAATTCAGACATTTAGAAAAATACTTAAATCACTTATCGATGAGCTTTTTCTTTTTATTCAATGCAGATATCGAAATCAAATTTTTGCCACATATTCCCCTCTGTATGATTCGTACTTACATCGAAATGCAATATATTTAGCATCATCGATAGCAAAATATTGTTCATCAAAAAAGTTTAAAATATTTTCTAAAATTTATGATTTTTAATTTAATGATAATTTACTGAAATTATCATCACGTTCGACCGCTCATCTTATAGATTTTTTCAATCCCTTTAACTTTACCATACTAATCTATCTCTCAGACCCTTTTATTTAAACGTTAAAAGTGAATTCTTAATTTTTCTCTGTCCCCATAACACCCTATCGGAAATCAGAGCATTCAAATGTAAGAAGACGAGGTGTCAACTGAAGGCCATTATTGAATCATAACAACTTGATCCTCAATCACTCAACCCTGGTACAATGCTTGCATCGTATTGTACATAAAAATACTTGACAAGTGGGTCTGTATGAACGCAACGAACAACAAAAGATTCATCGTTTCGTCTGTTGGAAGAAGGACTAAAAAACTTCTGAAACCCAAAGATGAATGAACAGAAAATATGGTTACAGAGCGGTGGTCATCAAAAAATCATCAACCCCTACTATGTTTTAAAAACTGGTGAAACCATTACAGCTGTAAAATTCTAAAACAAATAAATAATATTTATAAAGAATTGAAATGTTTATATCCATTACTGATCAATAGAAAATGACAAAATTCTTCGCCATTACAGTGCCTGACAAAATGTCCCGCAAATCACCATGCAGAGATTGAATAAACTGGGCGTTGTAACTCTACCCTCACCCAACCTATAAACTCGAATATTGTAAGCAAATCTTTAAAAAACGCAATTTATCCGTATATCAATGTATTATAAAAAGTTAATTACCACTATTTTTAAAAATTAATATTCTATATATATATAATTTTTTACTCGTCAGCATAATTCTGTGGAGTGTGAATATATGTTAAAGAGCTGCTTTTGAATTAGAACATTTAAAGGCGGCTTAAATAAAATGGGAAATGAGCGGTTAATCGGTGGTTTCGTATCGGAGTAAATAATTCTTTATTTGATAAACGATCGGAGCTCAAATCGACGGGCAAGGTGGCAGCTTATTTCCAAAAGAACTGATTTTGAATCGTAATAGTAACTCTATTTCTGTTCGCGATAATATCTTTTCATGCACAGTTAAAATATGGCCAAGTTGTAAACACTGATTTTTGACCAGATTGGCGAAAAAACGTTTTTGGCATTTTCTTGTAGTTCAGGCTATCCTCTTTATAAAACCGTTTAACTTTTTTGCTTTCAGCGAATTAGAAAAATAGTTATAAAGCTTATAAAATACTTTGTCTGAAGCAAAACCAACCGGAAGGAAATCTTTCGTGCAGTTTTCTCAGAACTTTGTTTTTCATAAAAATGCCCCACCGGTAGTATGATAACTCAAAAACTAATAGAGATATTTGCATAAAAGTTTCAGAATATGTTTCAAATAATATGGGCAATGAAATGAGGCCAAAGTTTTGCTGGTGATGAAATGCGTTTTTATTTAAAGGCATTTTTAGAAAAAATAAGTTGCAAATTAATGAAAAAATGCATATTCACCCATAATTTACTTGCATTTCAAATTTTTTTTAAATTTAGGGTCATTTCAAAATGTATCTTATGTGCAAAGAAAATTGGGATTGATAAAATACAATTTTATAGAGGTGTTAACCATTTTCGTTAAATTTCTTTAAAATTTACTTCAAATTTCCTGTTTCTCACAAATATTTCTATTTACAAAATCATCTTGGAGCTTTTTTGTGTTTATAATTGATAATGCACCTAAAAGCTATAAAAAGTAATTGAAAAATCCAATTTTTCAAAAAAAAAAAATTCCGAACTTGGGAGTGTATTTTTATTATAGATCGAGCAGATTATGCAAGGTTCCTAGAAATTAAAATTTAGAAGTTTGATATATAATTAGTCCTGAATTTGAGTATATGCCTAAATGTGTAATGTTCTTTAATATGCTAAATTTAGTTTTAAGAATTTTTTTACTGCTGATACTCTAGCTCATTAATTTTTAATACGTGAAGGAAAGGTTATATCATCAAATTTCTTTTTCCAAAAAATGGATAAACATGACAATTAGCCGGGAAAAAAACACTACAAATTTGAGTATACATTTTTAATAATTTTGTGATTGTAAAAGAATTAACAGTTAGTTGTAAATAATTTTACCTGGATAATTTCTTGGATATAGGGTTGCAATAATTTAAGGATGGATTCTACCAATTTTTTTAGTTGTTTTAATTGAAATTTTGGCCCACCCTCTAATATGAGGAGCTTCTTTAGATTCTTTTTACTTGTCTGATCATGTTCATGGATGATTTCTCCAATTGAGAATATAAATTTTGCAAGAAATTTTGTCTGGAGGGTAGGGTGGACTTGTTAGGTTAAATGAGTGGGGCAGAGGCGCAATGGGAGAAATAAAACAAGGGATTATCAAACACACATTTATTAACGTAGACACAGGACAAGAACATCAAATACAGTAATAAGAACACATCACAGTTCGGCAACGGAAATTCGTGATCTGGTGAGAAGTTAGACTCGCAGACGCCCGCTACACATACTTGGAGTCACGTGAGCATTGGATGCATCCGGGTATCAACACCCCCTCTCAATTCGATCGTGTACACGTATCCAATATTTAACATTATTATCAAAAATACACAATGAAATAACACGAAATATTGCAACAAAGATAAATCAATTACATTTATAATTTTTAAACATTCATAATGTTTAATGAGCCAAGAGGTTTTGTGAAAATGCCGGCTCCCATTTCAGACGTGGAGACATGCTATTTCTGAAAGTCACCAGAACTGGGGGTATCCATAGAAGTACAATTATCCTTCTTGATACCCGGATGCATCCAATGCTCACGTGACTCGCGTTGAAGGACATGTTAGCCGCGAATGTGAGCAGAAGAAATATTGGAAAACTCACAGTGCCGTTGGTTTTTGTGCCGCAAATTTCTTCGATGCACGAGACCGCGGCCAGTGGATCCGGATGCACAACGTATATGTGCAATAATGAGTCGTCGAAGCAGCATTATCCTTCTTTTCTTTGGTACGTAAAAAATACAAGTCCCCATCACGATCGGCTTTCAGTTTCATGTCTTGCAAGGGTTCACGATGTCTGCTGATTGCCCGTTGAATTGCATAGTAAATCCAAGATTCGTCAATTTCGCGACACTGAGCAAGTTGTAAGATAAACTAGGCACGTTCAAAGTTTCGTTCGAGTGCACATATGAGCGTTGTCCATTCACGATTGCAGGAAAATTGGTTTTTCTATGTCCTTGCACTTTCGTTTTACTTTTGTCAGCCAACTTGATGCATTTTTCATTGGACGGTTCTATATATTCAAAAGAGAGACTCATTATTGCACATATACGTTGTGCATCCGGATCCACTGGCCGCGGTCTCGTGCATCGAAGAAATTTGCGGCACAAAAACCAACGGCACTGTGAGTTTTCCAATATTTCTTCTGCTCACATTCGCGGCTAACATGTCCTTCAACGCGAGTCACGTGAGCATTGGATGCATCCGGGTATCAACAGGACTGTGTGGTGCTGCTTTTAGTGTTACATTAAATATATCTTGACAACCTTCGTCGTACGTTTCAGATCACTGTTTTCCTGGGAGATGAAATATTACCTGCGTCCTAGTCTATCGGCAATTTTTTGCAAGTTATTCTTTTAAATGTTAAAATATACCAGCCTATCCATAACGTCAAACGACGAAGACAAGATCTTTTACTGTTTTGGTTGCCATAACCTCCGGATAAGGACGACCCACGCACTGAATTATCTTTATGGTGAGTTTAGGATCCATTTCTTTTCCAGCTTGCCCCTCCACTTTATGTCATCTTTCGGTCCAATGCATAAATTCATTTTCATCAGAGAAAATAACAGTATTCCAGATGGATTCCGCTTTTAAAATAGAATTTTTCAGAGAAAGGTATTATTTTTTTCTGTTTTCAAAAGTAATAAACGCATTTAGCATTAGAGTGCAATCGTAAAAACCTGCATTTGGAGGAACTCGCACAAGTTTCAAATCATGATCTTCCAATTCCGAGAAAATCGATGATGCAAGCTTTGGGGCGCTCAACACCGGATTCATTTATACTGAGTATATAATCTTCTTTTCTCTAAAGCTATGACTTTTCTGTTGCTCATAGATAAATAAATTTCTTTAGAATTTTTTATCTTAATGTTTTCAGACACCAAAAAAACAAAATGATGAGAAAGTTATCTTATTTAAATTCATTTCAAATTATTCACGAAGTATCAAATGTCAAAAAGTCATGGCCTAGTACAATACTGTGCAGAGAAAAAATCTTTTGTATTTATTTTTTAATTTGCAGTAGGATAAACTTGAATATAAATAAATAAATAACCCGAATGCAAAGCAACATACAAGTTATCACAGGTAATCTCAATGAAGGTTTTATATCATTTATATTATAAGCTTTTTATGCGCATAGCATGTTAATAGATCATATCCAATAGCTAAACTGGGCCAATATCTTTCTTACAATTGCTTTTTAAGTAAGTTATAAATCCTAGGGCGATTTATAACACACTGAATTCATTGATCGAAAACAAATCGAATTCTAAAAGTGTTGTTTTACAATTTTAAACTGTTTTTCATGATAGTTATTCAGAAAAATCTGCTGAATATTAAATTTGATAAAACTATGTTATTAACATTTTGTCTCATTTATTATGCCTGAAAGCATTTTTTGATGGCCCAAATCGGTCACGGTTACGTTCACGGGGATTTTATTTTTTAAACTTGGATCTTCGAACAGTATATTCCATTTTATGAAAGTTGAATATACTGAATACTCATGTATATTTGTAAGTCAAATACATAATTTAAATTACAGTTCGACAATTACTATTCGAAGATTCAAATTTAAATGTATCAGTTTGCGCAACAACCCTCATCACTTAGCTTCTCTTAGTGTGTACCGAAATTTACCAAGTTACAATGCCGTTTCTGAATACTAATATTGTTGAACTGAAAATTTTATATAAGTTGCCCTAGATATTTGGCTCTT
>BGPR01041826.1:0-13488 GCA_013235015.1 Araneus ventricosus | reverse complement strand
AAATTACTGAAATTTAGGTTCTCTAACAATGAAATAATGCTGTTTAACGTCTCGCAGTGCTATGGCGCGAGTTTTATTGTTGATGACGTCAGAGCTTTACCGAGAGACAGATCTAGGCTATTATATTAGTAATTTTCTAATCTTTCGTTACATTATAAGAACTAACGCACAAAACGCGTAAAGTACAGGATTTGAAGCATTGAAATTTAAAATGCAAAGCGCTGATATGCTCAATTATAAACGCTTCAACCCTTTTTTCATTTTAATTTTATAAAAAAATGAAAAAATATTAATTTTCACATACACTATTATCTTTGCCAGATAGAATGTTTTTACTTTGAATTTTTGAATTCTGCACTATTTTTAATTTTTTTCTAATTCCTTTTTAGCATGGAATTAAAATATCGTCTATAATTAGAATTTAAATTGATTCATTCGAAATCAAAACTAAGAATTCTGAAAAGTTGCTTTTATCTCTGAATTTTTTTCCTCATCTAACTACACCTATATATAATGTCCTCAGTGGTGGCCAGATAAGAATTATAGAAGGTTTTCAATTTGTTCGAAGACTTTCGAACAATGATATCTATTCAATCAAAAAGGAAACAAAAAAATTCTTTAAAATTTAGCTTTTTAAAGAAGTTAAACGCTAATTTTACAGCTGATTTTAAAATTTGATTGTGCAGTTCTTGGACTCAAAGCTATATATACCGTTTTCATTAAAATTACTTTTATACTGCATTACAATTTTCAAAATAATTTAGTTTTAACATTTTAGTTATTATCACTCCATTTATTAAAATTAAGTGCTGTTTATTAATTTGTTAGATATTAATAAATGTTCAGATTAAAAATCCTTTTCTTATAATTTTTTTATTAAAATGTCGTTTCTCTAAATTAAACACTATTAGGTGGAATTTCTCGATTTTTTCAGAGTTCTCTATAATTTTTAGATAAATCTAAATTTTATAGATACTTTGACCCAACAATTTCGTATTCGCTAAACTCCATTGTAAATTCCAAATTACCTATTTAAATAAAACAAAAAGACATTGAAATGCTTACTTACATGTTGGGAAGTTTTTCATTACATCAGAAATCAAGTTCTTTGAGACTTCTATGTAAGTCAAGGACCCACACTCTGATTCATCTGTGGAGTTTATATCCTCATCTGAAAAAATTAATTAATTAGGTAGAAAAATTATTTCTTACTGTAAATATTTAATTACTGTAAATATTTAAGATGACCAAGAATTAAAATGCAGATGTATGCTAGCATACAAAACATACATCTGCATTTTAATTCTTGGTCATCTTAAACATTGAAAAAAATTCAAATGTCAAAAGTAGATATATTTTCTGTAGATATTTGTATGGTTTTCCATAAATTCCATTCATACATTTCATAAATTGAAATTTTGAGTTTGATGGATGAATAAAATGGTGATCTTAGAAGTTAGATATTTGTCTAGAAGTACATCATTTAATCATCATGACTTTTCTCTGCTCGATAGTTGCATCAATCGTGTTTATAAAGGAGGGATGGAAAACTCGAGAGAGTGGAATTTAAGTTATCGCAGGAAGGCAGCCTAATGCACAAAAGAATATTAATTAATTGGCTTTCATGTTAGGGAGTAATATTAAGCTTTACCTAAATTCAGTCGAGGCTACCCCATTAGGTCTGCTGAACCCACTAAATTACTACTGCTGAATACACTGAATTTATTTTAAAAACTCGTGTTTTCGATTATATTTCTGTATCCATACTTTTCCCCTCTGAGAGCTCGATGATCAAGAAGACCGAAATGTAATGGAAAACGAGAAGAAAAGAAAAAATGTATCATCAAATTAGACACGCATTGGACTGGGCCTGACAACCAAATAGTTTTGGAGAGCACCGAAATTAGTTTATGGCGCGCATATAAGTGATATGAAAGTCGAAGGCGAATCGCTACCCCTTTTTTCTTTGAACTTAGTCAGAGATGGATTTTGGGCTGTCCCTGTTCTGCTATCGGTCGAATAATGCTCTTTTTCCTTTATTTCCTCTCAATTTAATTCGAGTTTCGCCTTCGTACTCTTGATTTGCTTTTCTTGGATTTCTTTCATTCGCTGTTTTCAGTTTTAGCTTTCCTTTTGATATTACCATAACGAGAACTTAGCTGCTTACTATGTATTCGTTTTGAGTTGTTAGAAATCACTCACCGAAAAACCAAAAGTTGGTAAATACAATTCGGAGAATTGCATTTACATATTTGGAGTATTATAAAGGTAAACCATTTAAAAATTGTATTACAATTGTATGTTATAAATATATATGTATAACTGCTCTCTTCTGAGCAGATGAACGGCCACTGCCTTGGACAGTAGCTACGTCAGCTACTCATTTTTCATACGAACGAGAGATCTCAAAAAATGCATCCTGCAACTTCAATGAAATTCGGTGTCGATCTTTAACACCAAAATTGTGGATGTCTGTAAAAGTTTGGACCCAGTCTATCGAAGGGAAAATTTCAAAACTCATATCCGAATTATTTATCTGTGCTAAGAAAACTGTGTTATTATATCAGAAATTCGAAGATTGAAAACTTCCGCTGGTTTAATCAATAGATAAGTTGTGGTATTTTAAAGTCAAAATTTGTGAGTTAATTCTCTAAATTCATATTATATAATATCTCATTGTCAAACTTACTGCAAGTTGGAAAAGAGACTTCTGCTTTCGTGAGAAAGTTTTGAGCTGTTTCGAGTAAGGCAATGGCTTTTTCCTTTTCCAAACAAGCTGGATTCACACGTCCCACAGCATAAATAGTTGTCAAGAAACCGAAGAAGCAAGAACTGAAGAAGTAACAATTTTTCCTGCAAAAAGAAGTATTAAAAAATTTTAAGTAAGAAATTTGAAAAGAAGAGAAGTAAAATTTTTAAAAAAGAAATCAAAAAGATTATAAAAGCCAATTTTATATCTTTTTATATAAAGTTTTACAAAAAAAATATTCAGATGAATTATAATTCTTAATCCCAGAAACGCCGACGAAAACAGTTTTAGTAAATTTGAATTTTAATTGCATTGACAATATATAATTTTTATATTCTTATGAATGTTTCGCAATTAATTTTCTTTGATACCTATCGACCAATTTTTACATCCTATATTTTTCATGGGTTTACGATAATTGCTTTTACAACCATATGCTTGATTTTTAAAAATTATGTATTTAATGATTTACAATTTTGTACACTAATAACTTCTGAGTTCTGAAAACACTTTATTCTTAATATAGCTAACATTTTAGTGTTCAATATGTTTGATAATTAATTATTATAATTAAATATAGGATCAGTATAAAATATAGTTTATTAGCTAATAATCTGGTGTCGCTCGGGATTAGTATTTTTTCCTAAGGCAGCCTCCGTTACATAAATACTTTCAAAAGTATTTTTAAAAATGTATATGTAATATGTGTGGATATTAGATTATCATAAGTTATTAACTATATGCATATCAGAATAAATAAAATAATTTTCATATATTATACATGCATTAGTACAGAAATTCAATTTTCATATAAGATTTGTTTACCATAATTACGTTTGTCTCTTTAAGAGTCATAAAAGTGCTAATATCTTTTAGAGTTATATGTTTATGTGTCAGTTGTCGTATAGCAGAACAAGAATTTAATAATACTCAAATAGACACAGATATAAGTTTGACAATTTTTTTCACATAGCAAGATAATTTTGCTTAGCATATAATGAGATAAAAATTCATCGCTAAAGCTAAATACAAGGTTCCCGTTTATATCCATTACACCCCCTTAACTTCTAAACGGTGTCAGCTGAGGCCATAAAGTTGGTGTCTAGGGATAGTAAAAAGGCTATACACTACTCCATGAGACAACTTACAACGCCATCTATCGGCAAAATTTGGAATTAGCGATCCTATGTCGTAAAAGTTAAAAGATACGAGAAAAAAGTCAATTAGAAAGTTGTAGAGCACTCTCGATTTATTATGAAAAGACACCTTGCGCACATTAATACTCAAAACATAATGCAAAAAATGAACATTTGCTTGGTCACGATTTCGAAAATTGTCATGTCATAAAGAGGGGAAGAAAAAACTGAGACTTATTTATATTTCTCAAAATGCTCTCCGTTAGCCACTATACACATTTGTACTCTGGATTGGATTTCTCGCTGCACATTGTGCAAAATGGCAGGTGTTACGGATGCACAAGCATCAGTAATGCGCCGTCGAAGATCTTGGAATGTTGCCGGAGGGGTCGCATATTCCTGCTCTTTTATGTGTTCCCATAAGAAGAAGTCCAATAGGGTCAAGTCAGGTGAGCGCGGGGGCACTCTATGAAAAAAACCATACCTGATTCTGGACTGTCTCCATTAGGTACTGCTCAGCGTTTGAAATCTTATGCGGAGGGGCGTCAGCATATTGGAATCATACATTTTGGAGTTGCTGCAACGGTACATTCTCAAGTTGATTATTACATCCTGCAGAAGCTCCAAGTACAGTTATCCCGTTAACTTTCTCTCGTAAAATACTGGTCCAATGAGCCTGTCATTAAAAATTCCGCACCAAACATTAATCGACAAGCTTAGTTGATGTCTAACTTCGATAGCATGTCTCGGATTTTCCAGCGATCAGGTATGAACGTTCTGTCGTTCTTCACCTTTTACGCGATAGGACCTCTACTTCATAAATGTACCGATAGATGGCGTTGTAAGTTGTCTCGTCGAGTAGCGCATAGCCTTTTTACTATACCTTGACACCAACTTTATGGCCTCAGCTGTCACCGTTTAGAAGTTAAGGGGGGTGTAACGGATATAAGAGGGAACTCTGTATATAGTAAAAAGATTATTAAAGCTCGGTGATTAGAACGAAGGAACTTATAAGTTGATAGCATTTTTTGTGTTCACATTTGCTTGGAATTATTCGATATTACATTAACTATTTAAGTGCCAAATAATTGAGAAAGTTACAGTAACATTTTTAAGTGTAAATGATTAGAAATTAACACCAACTTATTTAGGTATGAATTATCAGACATCTAAGGAATATGTAAATGAGTAGGTGTTAATCATTTATTATTAACACCTACTTGTTTAGAATTGAAAATCCTCAGATATCACAGAAATCCGAGCTGCAATCTTGTGAAGGTGTGAGCTAATATTTTTCAAATTAAATATAATGCCCTGAATACTGTAGCAAGTAGAAGAATTTTTAGCAAATAATTTCAGAGTCAAGCGGGATGCATTAAATATTCAAAAAATCACATTTCTGAAATTGAAAGAAAACAAATGGAGAGATAACAGCTGATTTTGGCTCTCCGAAACGTAAAATAGTAGGTTACTTCCAATAAAGGATATCAAAATTGTATCACAATAAACTTTTTAACAAGAAATTGAAGTCATAATTTTTCGACAATTTCGTGGGAAGCAGCTTCTTGAAATAAATTATTTTGTCTACCATTATATGTAAATATGTATAAATTCATTTATTTCACTTTTTAGGGAAGTTATTTTGATTATACAAAAAAGAAAATACAGAAGAACCAGAAGAAGTAAACAAAAGCAATAAAAAATATTCCTTTTGCGCTCATCCAGTGATTGCTTTCACAATATTGTCTATAATCATCTAAGCAATTAAGATACAATCAAACAACAAAAATCAAGCTTCAATAAAAACTAGGGGGGTTTGCCCTCTGTTCACTTAAGAATGCAATCCTCCTGGGTTTTCTAAGCAAACCCTGCTTGCTTCGCTCGCTACAATGAAGACACTGTGACACACAGTTATTGAAAATAAATATATATATATGCTTTATATATTATTATATATATATATGAATCATATTTATTTGCTTCTGATGATTTAACTTAAATCAGCACAGAATAAAATTTGCTTGTTTCGAAAAAGATATTTTTCTTCAAATGAAACTTACAAAGAAAATTATGAAATTGCATAAAAAACTAATAAATAAGAGTTGCCAAATTAAAACAAATATAATTAATATAAAAATTAATTCTAAAAACAAATTAGATTTAATATTATTAACAAACAGATTGAGGTGTGTTAGATTGCAAATATTGCATTAACATCTTTTTTTCGGCTTTGTCAGTATTTTTAATTAATTTAATTCTTCGCCACTAAAGTTTCTTTATTTTCTTGTGGCAACTTTGGCTAATTTTAAAATTCAAACGTTAATTTTAACCGTTTCATTTAATTTCTAAATTTTACTTAATTATTTAATTTGTTTTCAATTTAATTATTATTTGTCTTAACTTTTGTTGTTGTTTCCATTAAGGTTTCAACTTTATTAATTTTTAAATTCAAATTTTGCAACGGGACTATTTCTTCGCCATCTTGGCTCGCGTAAGTTTTTGGCGTCATCAGGTATTAGGCGTCTGTATCTGGAATCGTTTTCCGTTACTTTTTGAATTCCTTTGTGATGGGCTAAGCGAGTGGTTGGTGTTGTTCCAGCTGCGGGCCCCCAGGGCAGGTGGGGCCTGGGGTCTTGTCTTGTCTTGCCTCTGATTTAATTTTCCGTTAATGTTTTTTATATATTCCTGAGTCTGAAGCTGAAGATTCTTATATTTCTTCATTGGTATTCCTATAAGGATGCAGTACGAAAAAACTCGGTGATGAATGCTTTGAAAGACGAGATGGAAAATTTTCAACAACACTATTCCGGAACAATCTATTGAAATAAGGTGCTGTTGTGAAGAAAGCATTTCTTTCTTTATGCCGGAACAATCCATGAACGCTGATTTTCAATGATCATCACCTTTTGCGAGATCTGCAGTGTGGGTAATGCCTACAGCATTTTTATTTTTCATCGTGGTGGTGTGTACTCTCAATCACAGAGATCGTGATCATCTTTTTAACGTTTATTCCTGCTCAACATTTTTGTTCTCATCTTCAGCTTTTTTCCGATTTTAATTTTTTGAATGAGTGATGCAGGCCTAGAGGTATGGCCGAGGAAGGTGCGAAAATGTGCAAGTTGAATACCTCAAAAATATCATTAAGTGAATATAAAAAAAATTCACTTTTTCTTAAGTAATATTCATCAATTCAGAAAGTGTTTGTGATGTTGCAGTGAAAATGTTCATCATTACATCTCTATCAAATTTAGGTTGTCTTTTTTTACTTTGTGTTCTGAAATATAATTCTTAGGCCTGCAGTGCTAATGTGTAGCTACAATTTTTATTTTTTGTTTTGTCTGATAAATGTTCATTTCTGTGCATCAAATATTATGCATTTATCTAAATTTTTATGGCAGTAATTAATTTCAATATCAATAATTGTTAAATAAAAAATTATTTAAAATTTAATAAAATTGTTTTTGTTTAATTATTTTAGCATTGTACTACCACTATATGAAAATGAACTTTTAATTATGTAGCTAGGGTTTTCAGGTCAGCAAAGGTAGGTGAATTATTTCAATATTGCAAGAATGGCTTATTATTGTTATATAATTTAATACCCAGAATTAATTAATTGTTCAATATATATTATAATTTAAATTTTATTTCTGGGCTTCTACCTTGCATTAGTATTTTTATAATTATCCTAGCTACCTCTCCCCAATTTATAATTTCAAATAATTAACATTTGGTGCCGTGTTCAAAAGAAAAATTGTAATATGCAAATTCAAGGTTGAGTTCATGGGTTATTTATTAAATTTAAATTTACTGCCAACTAATTAAAATTTAACAGTGATGCACATGTCAGAGTATTAAAATTATTTTATATTTTTGCTCAATGCTCCAGTCTCCTTCAGGGAAAATGCATTATTTTTGTGAAAATGATTTAATAGTATTATAAATTTCAATTTGTGTATTTCAGTATTTTATATATGTTTTGGGTATTGATATAATATTTCATAACTGTCAGTAGATTTTAAAGTACAATGGCCCAAAGTCTTATCTCTTCACTCACACCTTTCAAAGGTGGTAACGAAAACTTTGATTTTTTTATAAAACAGTTTATTGAGATAGCGAAACTGGAAAAATGGAGTGAGGCTAAAAAAATTTTGGTTCTAAAACTAAATTTAAAAGATGAAGCATTAAAATTCTTAGTGAGCAATCCAAAATTGGAGGAGATAAACCATTTTGATTCTTTGGTAAAAAAGCTTGAAGAAAAATTTTGCAAAAAACCAAATTTTGAAGAAGCTCAAAGGCAATTTAACAATTTAAAACAAAAAGTCAGCCAATCTATTTCAGATTTGGCAGAGCAAGTGAGTTCTACCACCGATAAATTCTCTAATCCAAATAACAGTGAGGAAGAGAATATTATAAACTTAACAGAAAAATTAAAACTTTCAAAATTTATTGAAGCTTTAAGACCAGATATTAGGGTAGAAGTTAAAAAATTGGGTCCCAAAAATTTCAAATCTGCTGTAGCAATAGCTAAAAACATTGACAATGCTTTGAGTGATGATGGTGCAGAAATAAATGTCACAGATTCTGGTATTAACCAAATTTTATCACAACAATTGAGTACGAATAAACAAATTCTAGAACTATCTGAAAAAGTAAATGCTATATCTTCCCAAAATTTATGTGTGAATAGTTTGACAGAAGCACCAGCAACCAACTCCAATAATGTTCAAAGTTACCAACAATCTCCATGTCAAATTTGTGGCAAGTTAAACCACAAAGCCAATAATTGTTTTCATTATACCCGTGGCAATTACTACAGGGGTAATGTTAGGCCAAACTACAACAGAACTTTTCGCGCAAATAACTTTCATCCTTATCGCTCTCGTGCAAATCATAGGAGTAATTCTGGAAGAGGTTTTAGAGGTAATTTTAGATCTGTTTCTAATAGAGGTTTCAGAAACAATTTAAACTTCTAGAAGATTCTTGCAAACCACAAAAAAAAGAATTCTCTTTGGCAGGAATCTATAAAAAAAAGAGTTATGATTTTAAAAACAACAAAAAAGTGTCTCATGTAACAAAGAAAAAACAGACTAATATCAAAGTATCAGAAAGGCATGATGGTGAGAAATCTAAAGATAAAAATGTAATCAAAAAGCAAAATTCTCAAACTAATAAATCAAAAAATAAAAATTCAGTTAAACAGCCAAATCAAAATAAAGAAAAAGTTTTAGATAATTCAGAAAACAAAGTATTAATGTCGTGCACTAACAATAGCAACAATCTTCCAATTGTAAATATAAAAATTTGTGGTATTCAGTTAAAATGTCTCATTGATTCAGGCGCTAATGTAAGTTTAATTCAGCCACACATTGTTGATCAAATCAAAACAAAAACTAAGGTTGAGTATATTTCAAGAATGGTCAGAATTAAAACAATAGATAACACAGTTGTTCCATACATGTCAGCAATTAATTTAAAATTCAAAATTGAAAAAAAATGGTTTTCGAATCAATTTTTTGTCACGTTAAACTCTTGGAATGCTCAGTATCATGCTATTCTTGGTTATGATTTCTTACAAAGAAATAAAGTTGTCATAGACACTGTAAACAAACAACTTCTAGTTGGTAATCAAAAATTTGATTTTGAGGAAAATTCTCCTACCAATGTTTGCAGTGAGACTACTGATTGTGACATATCTGAAAGTGACAAAAACAAAAAAGAAAGTTTTGAGCAAATTAACAACAATTTTGGTGAAAAAGTTAATGTCAGCGAGGAAACTTTTCATGCGCTTAATGTCAAAATAGCCAATAATATTACAGTTCAGCCTTTTTCAACAGAAATTATAAATTTAAAAGTTCCTAAAAATATTGCAAAAAACAAAGATCTAATTTTTATTCCAAAGAAAAGTAAACTAGGTTACTTAATCAATGAATCTCTAAATGTTCCCACTAATGCTAATCTTTTTCACACCATAATTGAAAATAACACAAATAAAGTCATTCATGTTAGAAAGAATACAATTATGGGCAAATTGTCAACATTTGATGTTAATGACATCATGTCTCCTTCTGAATCTGAAATTTATCAAATTAACAATTTAAATGAAATTCATAAAATGCGCAGAGATGAGTTACTCAAATCTGATTTTAAACTTGATCATCTTAATGATAAAGACAAAAAAGACATGCAAGATTTACTTCTTAAAAATTATAAGGTATTTTCAAAATCATACAAAACTCTTGGTGAAACTTCAGCAGTAATCCCAGAATTTTCTCTCCTGCATAATTTTCCTCTTCAAACAAAACCTTATTCTATTCCTCTCATGGCTAAAAAATATGCTCAGCAGGAAATTAATAATCTTTTAGAGGCAGGTATCATTGAACCATCTTCTTCGAGTTATTGTTTTCCTGTAATTTTCATTAAGAAAAAACAAAATCCTAATGACAATAATTCTGAACCTAAATTCAGAATGGTTGTAGATTATAGACTTCTTAATAGCATAACTGAAACATTCAAAATTTGTCTTCCAAAAATTTCTGAAATCATTAAAAGCATTGCAGGTAGGAAAATTTATTGTGTTTTGGATTTGAAGTCAGCTTTCTTCCAAATAAAATTGAGAGATGAGGATAAGCGAAAACTTGCATTTTGTACAGAAATGGGTAATTTTCAACCGACCAGACTTCCTTTTGGCTCAAAAAACAGTACATCTTATTTTCACACACTAATTTCAAAATGTTTAAATGGTATCACAGGTAAAAATGTGCAATTTTTTCTTGATGACATTATTATTGCAGCAGATTCCCTATGTGAACTTAAAGTAACTTTGCAAGCAGTATTTGATAGACTCACAAAATTTAATCTTACTTTGGATCCAGCCAAATTGCAATTGTGCAAACCAGAAATTACTTATCTTGGTTTTGATTTAAATGCTAATGGTTTTTCTCCATCAGAACAGAATGTAAACAAAGTTACAAATTTTCCTAGGCCAAAAAATTTAAAGCAGGTACAAATGTTTTTGGGTATGCTAAATTATTTTAGAGGTTTGATTTATGATTATGCAGGTATTGTTGAACCGTTGGTAAAGTTAACAAAGAAAAATACTCCATTTGTTTGGTCAGTTGAATGTGAAAATGCTTTTAACACTGTGCAGGAAATCATTCTCAAAAAACCTACGTTGAAAAACTTTGATCCAAATTTGCCTATTTCATTAATTACTGATGCTAGTAAAATTGCTATTTGTGGTATATTATTGCAAAAGAAAGACAATGTTTACTATCCTTTAGAATTTTTTTCTAGAAAATTAACACCAGCAGAATGTAAATATCCTTCGATACGAAGAGAATTGCTTGCTATTTATGCTTCGGTCAGACATTTTCATGATCAAGTATTGGGAGAAAAATTTGAACTCTTAACTGATGCTAAACCATTAACTGAATATCAAAGTCTTGACAAAAAGCCAGAAATAGTTGCTAGGTGGTTATTGTATTTAGGTACTTTTTCATTCACTCCCACTCATATACCTGGTAGTCTAAATCCCGCTGATTTTCTATCCAGAGTTGTGGAAGAAAATTCTTTAAATGTAAACAACATCACTCTTTTTCAACCTAATGATAAACTTTCCATGCAAAACATTTCAATTGAACAAAAGCAAGATGCAATTTTAAGCAAAATTATGAATGATTTATCTGTAAACAAACAATGTAAACAATATTTTCTTGATGTTAATTCAGGTTTGTTAATGATAAAAAATGCACATAAAAATAAAAAGAAAATTGTAAATAGAATTGTAATTCCTAAATCTCTAATTAAAGTTTGTATTGAAACTGCCCATGCTCCACATTTTGGTGTTAGGAAAACTTTTGAATTCATTAGACATAAGTATCAATGGAAAGGTATGTACTTAGATACAAAAAATTTTTGTGAGCATTGTGAAAAATGTCTAGAAAACAAACCAAAAGCCAAATTAACTCAAACACAAATGATTCCCAAAAGAAATCTTGCACCAGGTCAGTGTATTGCTATTGATGTCGTTGGTAAACTTCCTAGGTCCACCGACAACAAAAATTTTATCTTAACTATAATTGATCACTATAGTAGATATTTAGAAGCCTATCCTTTACAAAATATCACTTCCAGAACTATCATTAATTGTTTAAACAAATATTTTGCCAATTTTGGTCTTCCAAAATTTTTAATCACTGACAATGCCACTAATTTTATCTCGAATGAGATGGTGGAATTTTTAGACAGGTTAAATATTCAGCATAGAAAATCTTCAAATATACTATCCAATGGCAAATGGTTTACTTGAGAGAGCTCACAGAACAATGAAAGAAAGTTTGGCATCAATGTGTGAGAGTACTTTTCAATGGTCAGAGAAACTTTTATTTTTCAAATTGTACTACAACAATTCAATTCATTCTGTAACAAAATTTGCTCCAGCAGAAATATTCTTTGGCAGAAAGCAGAATTTACCTCTTGATAGCTTTTTTGAACCTATTACTGTTGAAAATGAATCAAAATATCTGAAAAATATCAGAAATAATATGTGTTCCATAAGAAATGAGTTTGCAAAAAATGAGGAACAATATTTCAAAAACAATGCTCCGCACATCAAGGGTCGTAAAGTGCCAAATTTTAATTTGGGCGACAAGGTATTTGTTAAGAATTTTTCTCATCCACATGTATTCCAGGAGAAATATAAAGGACCTTTTGAGATTATAAAGATTTTAAGAAGTAATAACTATGTCATTAAGAGTCTTAAGGACAACAAAACAATGAAACTTAATGTAAGCAAAATTTTTAAACAAGAGCAGCCTAGGCCAAACCTTAGGAATTAAAGAATTGTTGTGAAAAAGAGAAAAAATTCTTTAAAAATAACATTTATGTCTATAATTGTTTTACAATTTAATTGTGATATAGAATTTTATTTACTTCTTTTTGTATTGATAAATGCCAATCATAAAAGTGTCGACACATAAAACAGATGTATTATATAGCTTTACAGAGATTACTTACAATTTTTAATTCTGTGTCAAGATTGTTATTCTGTATATGATGGTGATGTCTTCCATTTTATATCATTTTACTCATTTTGTCAGGCTGGTCCGAAAATGTAGTGAATAGGATATAGGTCTTGATAGGAGTGAAGGTGTAGGAAGTTTTATGTATAAAAAAAAATTATACTGCATGAATTTGCACCCTTTTGAGGCTATATACATCACAACTGATTGACTTTTATTTCAGGGAGTTTCAATTCTGTATCAAGACATATTTATTTTCCTATTGTTTTGAATGCTCGAAATATTTTTAAGAAATGAAGAAATAAATGAATAAATTTGAAAAAATATTTAGTATTGTGGATAAAATTGTATGGCATAATTTTTACATGGTATTATGATGTGTTTTGAGATTTTTGTTGTGGTTTCTTGGAGGAGAGTGGAGACAATAAAAGCAAGAATGTAAATATGTATATAATTATGCAATATTTTTTAAAATTTATGTGTATAATGCTCTATGTGTTAATAGAGTAAATTTTTGAATATGTTTTCAGGAAAATGCTTCCAGTCAAATTGCAGCAAAATTTTTTCCCGTTGGGGGGGG
>BGPR01041825.1:0-13488 GCA_013235015.1 Araneus ventricosus | reverse complement strand
AATTGCTGTTAGTTTTATTCATTCCTGCAGGCACTCTTATTTTTTAATATCAAATAAAAACTTGTGAAAGTACGTAGACAGCAAATGTGGCGGCGATTAAAGATTAAGAGCTTTTCTTTAATGAAGAGATCCATCTTTCTTATTCCCTGTGATTGCGAATAATTATCTTTCCTTCGCAGTATCTTGGCAGTTTTGTCACTTTCATGCTTCCCTGGGTACCTAATGTGTGGCGAGCAAGGATAATGCCATTCCACACATTCTTTGGCGTGGGTCTGTTCGTAATGGCTGTGGGAACGGCCGAGATGGGCCTCACCGAAAAATTACTTTGGACAGAGTAAGTATCGTATTTTTATGCAATTCACCATTATCTGAGGTTAGATTTATAAAGCAGGATATATTTACCAGATTCAGTATTGGGTAAAAGCTTAGTCGATGAGTTACGCTTATTGAAGAGCATAGAAGAAATATTAGATATAATTCCTCATATTTTATTCACTCTTTCAAGATGAATACATCAATATTTAGGGTTATAGTTTATTTTATCCAGAAGGGCCCCTTCTCCCCACCTCCTGAGCCGTACCCAGGAGGTGACGAGACTGTTCCAGGGTTCTTACTGATTTTTTAAATTAAAAATCAAGGAATATTTAAGGAGTTTTCAAGGAGTATTTTCAAATTTTTCAAGGAGTCAATATTTATGCATGAAAAAGGGTTCCCTGTTTAAAGTACACAAAAATTTATTAAGAGTATTTAAAACATTGCTAATAACTCAAATAAATGTGGTTATATTTATCTCTTTTATAAGTTTTTACTAAGCTGATTTATCCAAGAATGGCATGTTAAATCTATTTATATGAAAGTAGAGTGGTGCCACTTAGACACTCAATTTTTTTTTATAAAATTATACAACTACCCCAAAAGTTCAAATAGTTCATTTACATACCATGATTTAAATAAAAATCTATTTCCATTAATTTTTTTTAGAATTTAAATTCTTAAATAATTTCCATGCCTCACTGTGCATCTTATGTAGTGTACATGATCCATGATTTAAAATAAAGAGGTGCAAAGAGAGCCATTGATTTAGATATTAGAAACTGTTTTTTGTCATTTTCATTGCTTATAAAATAGTATATGAAGAAAATAGAATTAACAAAATTTCTTGATTATTAAACTAATTTAGCTAAAATTGATTAATAATATCTATTTACCTTCAACTCCACCATCCCAATGTGTGTCCTTTACAACTAGCCAAACGTTACAATTTAAAGAAATACAGTTAATATTTCGAAATAATCCAAGATAAATAACATTCTCAATTTGCACCATTCTATTGTTTTGGTTATTACTGATTAGCACTTACACAATTATTAAATTTTGGATACTGCTAGGAGATGAACATCAAATCGTGGAAAGAGCAACGCAAGATACTTGGTAATTGATACGGCGGCGATTTAGAATCCTTTTTATCGGTGAAACGCAATACACATTTAATAAAAGAAATGTTAAAAATTGAAAATCAAGGAGTTTATAAGGAGTAAAACCGAAAATCAAGGAGTTTCCATAGTGCTTGAAAATGAAAATCGTATTCAAGGAGCGTACGAACCCTGTGTTCCCCACCAATGGTGCAAGCAGAAGGGAACTATTCAAAATCAAAATTGACTATTAAACCTTTGCACTCGAGGTCATTTTGACTCAGGCAAACCAGCAACTCGAGACACTTCTCAGTGAAATTCTTGACTTTTAACTTGAACGATTACACATATAAATTAATGTATAAAACTTTTATATTTTAACATTTTATCTATATTTACATGTCTAAGAAGATAATTTCTTAAATATTAATCCTTTTGCAATGACTGTCAAGTTCGAACTGATCTTGGAAGGTAGACAATGGAGAGCCAAGCCCGAGTCTCTTCAGATATGACTAAAATCTGATATCTCCAGTGCAACACACTTACACAAAAGTCACTCCTCGATAACAAAAGTCACCTCTCGAGTGCAAAGGGTAAAAAAAGAAAAGATTTAAGCGTTCGATCTGCTCTGTGAGTAAAAAAGAATTCCAAGAACAAGACTTCTATAGCTGTTACTATGCAATATCTATTTATATTTTTATGAATTACTTCTAAAAATGCTTCACAATTCGAAGTATTCGTTATCAATCTTTGAAACAAAGCCAATATTTCAGACTTCTATAATCTTATTCCAAAAACAAAAATTAAACCACAGCTGATAGTTCCACTCTATTTCCTGTTCCTTTCTTCTTTTCCACCTATCGCAACTCTTAAAATCCCCATTTGACAAGAACTTCATTCTTCTACTATCAGAGCCCCATTTATTGTATTACAGGTTGGATAGCATAATTCCTGTCGGAAAAGAATTTTTTTTCAAACTTTAAAGTGATTTATTCCTTCTCCCCATTTTTCCCAATTCTTTTTATTTATTTTTTGTGACAAAATTAAATAAATTTTTTCAAAATTTTAATAAATACAAAACTAATTTTCTCCAAAATTTCACTGGTGTTTATTACAAAGAGGTAATTTATACCACAAAACTCGGAGATCATACCATGCTCAAATTCTAATTGTTCAGATATTGCTTTTGAAGAACTCGCAATTTTTTTTGTTATTGTGCGCAGTAGTATACTGATTATTTGAATTAATGCCAACCAAGAATAGTTCTAATTGAAAAAAGAGCTCAAATACACATACACAAATCAGTTATCAAGTGGGACAACTCAATACTTTGAACCAAAGTTTTCTTTTCTTTAATTGACACAGGTTCCTTTGTTTTTAAAAACAATTTTGAATTATGTGAATACTTTTATTTTTAAATGCAGCTCTTGGTTTTTATTTATGATTAAAAAAAAAAAGTATTTTATACTGTTTGTCACATTCTAAAATTGCTGACACATCTGGATTTTTTTTTGAGACTTTATTACAAAACGTTAAAAATGCTTGAATTAAATTATAGAATTTAATTAGAATATTGAAATATGATAATATGTATTTAGAATCTAGAGAGATGAATTTAGTTCTAATTCATTAGACAAGAACATCCGAGTTAGGAAGATTTGAATATCACTATTTTAAACCATTTCAATGGCTGCTTCAAGGAAGATCAATGGGCGGTGCTTGCCTGATACGGTTGTTGATTAGCTTAGAATAAAGAAATTCAAAGCTTCATAACTTGGTCAATTTTAGTTGCATAAATGTGGCACTTTTTTCTTTAAAATGTTAGTGTATCTTGAATATCTTATTAAATATGATTAATATGATGAGGGACTGTATAAAATTGAGTCTATGTAATTTATTTTAACAATACATTTATTGATTCAAACAACATAAAACATAATTCTTTATGCCATTTAAAGCATTTTTCCAATTGGAAGTATACGCTTATTTCTAAAGATTACGAAATTAGTTATTGGACCATGATTAGAGTGTACACCCTGTATAAAAATGAAGCTTAAAAGCAGGCTGTATGCAATTCTGTTGTTTTAAATACATGAATGTAAAACATTGGTACAAATTTTGTTTTACAAAATAAATCTTATGGCTCATTAAATTAAATATGACTTTATAAAAATTGCTTTATAATTTCTGTTGTGTTTGATATTTTACACAGTAACTACACAACCAATCAGTATCTTCCAAAATCAGTCGTGGGAAACTCCTTGGGATTGTGCCTTGTGGTGTTTGCATTTCTGATCGTTTTTATCACAACCCATGCAGCTTACAAAAGAAGGCCACTGCCTGAAGAACTGCCAGCAACACCTACAAATTGACAGCTGAAGAAAAGAAAACTAGTGGGACTTGGTGCACCAAATATATGTTTTTTCTAGAATCAAGATTTCGTATATTTTTACACGATCTGCCTTTTTGTATAGTCATCAAACAGGATGTGATTATTTCTGCTTGTTTTATAAAAAATAAACTAAAATTGATTTTTTTTCTTCTCACTGATTTAAAAATAAGATTTAATAGTAATATGTATGGAATAGCTTAGAAATCGGAAAAAATTATTTTTGCCTGTTAAAAATTTTCATTTCTTAAGATGCGTCAAATGGTACAGCTTCATAACAAATCTTCTTGCAAAATGGAAAATAGTATTTATTTGCATTAAACATAACATAGTATAAAAATAATTTTGATTCATTTAACATATGGCCTCATTTGTTATAAAAATAGAATTCATTTGTTATAAAAACAAATAAAATATTTGTCATCTATGCAGTATAAAGTTTTAATTCGAATATACTGATGGAAATGGTAATACTTCAGATGGCTGCAACCTGTAAAGAGAAAAGCAATTACTACTGTATTTATATTATATTTTTGTACAATTGCATCAATATATCAAATAATAGAGTAAGAGTTTCAGTTTGGTAATTTCTTAAAGTATTTTGAATAATCACTGTTTTTAATAGCTGTTTAAACATGCATGTTTTTCAACAATTACTGCATAAATCAAAGTAGTGTTAAGACAAACATTGTACTATTATATGTATCAGTAAAAGCTTTTTAAGAAAATGAAGCTGACAAAAAAAATTATGAATAAATATTTTTGTGGAAGAGAAAGAAATGAATAAGGAAAGCTTTAAATCTGATATTTTGAAAGCAAATGAATTGAGTTCTAAACATTTAAAATAAATATACTATGAATAATTTAGAATCGGTAGATCTTTCGTGCTATAAATATAGATCGCATTGAAACTGTTAATTTATATTCTTTCTGCAACAAAAATAGGCTGTCCCAAATTTGCTAGGTGACAATGGAGAGTGTTGTTAGATGACGGGAATTTTTTGTACAGCAAAAACAATTCCTAAAAACCACCAGTAAAGGGTGTATAATATCTTTATGCAGAATATATAGTATGAATAACACAATTTATCTCCTAGCGAGAACAAAACATGCCCAATATGATGGCCACTATTGTTTGCTATTATCTGGAACTGTAACATAGCCTTGTTCAATGCAGTGTATGTGTCAGAATGCTATGGACATTACTTCCTAAGCTTTTTAGACTGGATAGAGATCTTATGGGATCATGGTACATAAAATATTTGAGATATCCCTAGAGCCAAAAATTCCAGATGGTAGCTATCATATTTAATGTTTTCATTAGACACATTATGTTGCTTAGGTTATATATTCTGCATAAAGATATTATATACTCTCTTTCGGTGGTTTTTGGAACTAGCTTTTTTACCCCTCTCGAAAAAAATTCTTATCCTCTCATTATGACACTTCCCCAAATTTCAAAAGTTCCTGCTGAATAATTAGATTTTTGCTGTAGTCGACTTGAATATGTGTAGTTTTATAGAAGTAGAGACACATTAGTTTGTGTAGTTTCTACACATACTACTATGCTCTGTAAAAAAAGGAGTATTACGAGATTTGAATAACTTATATTTGGCTTAATAATAATAACTCATAGAAAGAGGAGACCGATCATTCAATAAATTTTTTGATAGTCATTTTTTCCAAACAGATCAACCCTGAACATTTTTCTATAGAGAAGCCAGAACTTAGTTTTATTAGGGTCACATTTCATTTTTTTTATTCAAGAGTTTTGAAAATAAGAGTGTCCATTTTGCTTTACTATTCCAATACAGAGAACCAGATGAATTTATATTGATAAAAATTATTAAAAATATAAATGGCATTTCTGCATTTAGTTGGAAAATAATTTATCACATATTAATATATTGACAACTAATACAAATCCACTTTGTGTTTGTCAATTAGAAGGATAAATAGATTTGGTTTTAATGAATATAGAAGAAAATTCTAGGAAAGTGTTTATGATACTATAAATCGGACATTTTACCAAGAATAGACAATTCATTATAAGATTTTGTTGGTAATATTGTTTCTACACCAAGACTAACTACAGAAACATAAAGGTATAAGTAAAATTAATTATTATATAAAAGTTCAAAGATTTATCATGTAATTATGAATACAACTTTTCAGAAAAATTTTATGTGTAGTAGAAAGTAAAATCAGCAAAGTAATGATGTAAAAATAAATGTACTAGAGAAAATAAAAATTAAAATGATCACATATTTTTTTCAAATTAATATCCTCTTAATAAATACATCTATAACTAAATTCTTTTTAAGGGGAAAAAATGTTCAAGACAGAACAATTACCAATTTTCTTTACTGTATTCTGTTCCCTTTTGTTCAACAACATGAAAAGTGTAAATAGGTCTTGAATTCTCGGAAGTATTTTTTCCACTTTTATGAATAACAGAACCATGAATAACCACACAGTCTCCTGCAATATAAATATAATTAAAAATGAGTCTAGGAATTGTAATAAAATCAACGTTTTTAGTATCTGGGAAAGTGGCTGAAATATACCTCTTTTTGGAAGAACAGGAACATATAAACTTTCATCAAACTCGGGAACTTCTCCTTTAAGGACTAATTGTGGATAACCACTGGGATTTCTCACATATCTTTGATAAATTTTGTCTGTAACAAAGCAAACACACAAATTATTTACAAATAAATTGACATTTAATCTTAACTTGGATGATTTTTGGAGAAGGAAAGGAAGGAAATTGCAGTTTTTAATAACACACTTTTGAATTCTATTTTATACTTATCCAAATGAAAGGCTGATATATATATTACTGGATGTCCAATTCTATTATAAAAATATTTTATCTGGAATATTGTTAAGTTTTATATTGCATTAAGATTTAATAATGCATGCATTAACTTATAAATGAACACCTAAGTTTAGTGTATATAAAAGATAAGAAAGTTGGCAGAGCTAAGAAAAAAAATTGCCATATTCTTATTTTTATTACAATAATGTGACATATGAGAGAAAAAAACTGTTTAGAAAATGTAATAAAATTTAACTTTGTACTTTTTCACATTATAAAAAGAATTTGCATAAAAATAAACTAATTGTCAAAATCAATGAACTTTGAAATAATATATGAACTTGTACAATAAGAACTAAAAAGTGAAAATTCTTTTGCAAATAAATATCTCAAAGGGAGAAATCTACCAAATAGTAGGATATAAACCTGGTTTTTTATATTGCTTATAAATAAAAGTAATACCTTTATGTGATCCTGGAATAAACCATAGGCAACCATTCTGAAGAGTGATATCAACCAGTGGAATCCAAAGTCCTACAGCACTTCGCGGTTCAGTGTACAAAAAAGTAGAATCCTGATGAGGTGTTACTTTTATAAAGAACAATTACATATGAGATACATAATTAAAAATATTTCTGAGGAATTAGCTGCATAATTTTTGTGAAAAAGTAATGAGAATAGAACATACCTAAACCACCAATTTCGGGATGCTGAAAAAAAAAAATCAGTTTAAAAGCTTTATTAAAAGTAATTACGATAAACAAATACAATAATGTAAAAATTTTCAGTATAATTTATTAGTTTCACTTACTTTAAAAATAACCATACTCTGCACAACAACAGGGTCTTTGTACTGTAAACTTTTAAACACATCCTAGATAAGGAAAAAAATCTTTATGTGATAATCGCATTTTTTTCTTTGACAAATGGATCTATAAATGTTAATTGATTTTAAAGAAGAACATCATTGAGATTTTATATTTTTGGGACAAAACTAACCTTAACCTTCTTACTAAATGTCACTTTTTTAAAGGATGGATTCAACCAGTGTAAAGCTAAAATATAAAATAAATAGTCAAAAAAGCAGTTATACAATAAAGTAAAAAAAGAGACAAATTTAAGTAAGAAGGAAATAAATTGCTCAACATTATTATTTTATGAAATTACAAACCACATAGTAAAAGTTTATTCTTTTGTTATGTAAAAAAAAATCACATTAAATGTTTCAATAATGCATGGGACTTTGATAAACTACCATAAAGTAGGATATTAATCAGAAATTAGGTTAAAAACGCATTCATCACCCCCGCGGGGGGGGGCAAAGATTATATTGCATGTAAAAGCACTTTGTATACTTCATATATGAGAAAGTAAAAAGAGAAAGTATTGTAATCGTCAAAAAATTTGAACTCGAGATTTTGACGATCTCCACGTTTTAGACCTCCCTGATTCCGAAAAACACAATTTTGGAATTATGTCTGTCTGTGAACACGATAACTCGAAAACTATTAGAGCTACGGGGATGAAATTTGGTATGTGGTCTTTAAACATAATTTGTAGGTTTCTATCAAATTTTGGACAAAATCCGTCAACGGGAAGTCTGTCTGTCTGTCTGTATGTTCGAGGTCATGCTAACATTATAACTCAAAAACTTGAAAAGCCAGATGGATAAAACTTCATACACAGTTTTATCGTCATGAATGTAGGTCCGTATAAAATTTTGGGCCAAATCCGTCAAAGGGTTGACTGTCTGTTGGTCCGTATAATTTACTTTTGAAGAGAATCTGTCATCTTCACGCGCATGTGTACTGGTTACTGCTGTTCCCGTAATACGGTAATTTTGGTTCACTGCCAAATTCTTCTCGAACAAAAGTGAATTAATTATGGAGTGTTTTCTTTTAATTTTTCTTTCACGCCGAAACATTTTCTCAATAAGAGTTGCACATTTGATTTGAGGTTAGTTTTATTTTGCATATTTCGTAATGCATTTTTTTCTGAGTGGATTTTGCAATATTTTTACTCTGACAGAACGAGAGTAGTTGTTAAAAGCAAAGTTATAAAGTAACAAACCAAAATTAGTGTCAATTGATTCATCAGTTCTGTTTTTCATGCTTTTTTAATTTCTTAAGCACTCTGCCAATGTGCATAATATTTTCAACTACAACTATCGGTAGTAAATTTGTAACAATGAGATCGGAGATATTGCTGGCAAGCTAAAAGGCTATCTTTTAGTAACTTGCATTAGATAATTGAAATTTGGTATGTGGTCTTCTAATTTATCCACGCGGTGGGAGGGGAAACAGCACCTTTTTGGGAAAGTATACGAGAAAGTTTAGGGGAGGTCACTCCCGCTGGTTTAGTTTATAGAAACTTTTTATAAGCTAATTAGATTAAGTTCTATTTTCTTCTTTTGTTTCTTAAACACTTATTAACTAGACTTGTTTTATGTTTGTATCGATGGAATTTTGAAATCTATTTTTAAGGCATTGTTTGAAGTGTTAGAGGGCTGAAATTTTGTACACTCGTTTACTCTCGATAATAATACATTATTTTAATATTTTCAGAACTTTATCAGTAATTAAATTTTGATTCTAAGATTAAAAAGTAGAAAATATAAAAAATATTTCTTCTGTTTTGTACACAAAAGTGTGTTAAAATTTTTTTTAATTAAATTTATTCCAGTTACTCTTGCCACTGTTTATATCTAATAGTCTTATAAAATGCAAACTGCTAAACCTCTCTTTTTAAAATTAAATACAATATTTGAGTATCAAATCAAGTACAAGATAGATAGTATTATAACACTATATGGATTTTTTTTAAATCATGTGCTAACATGATTCAGTTTGGGTAGAAGGTCAGTGTCATCTACAAAAATAGGTAGGCAATAAACAAAGATGTGTAATATTTTCAAGCTAAATGTGCATCAAAGTACACCTCAAGCAGAAGCTTGGGGGAAAGTGGAGAAGTGCTTTTATTTCTGACATTTTATTTCACATTATCTATAAAATAAAAAAAAATTACATCTACAAATTTCTTTCAGAGGTATAATTAGTTACATTCATAGTTTGTTTTCAAATTCATTTAATTGCACATCTTTATGGCGTCAGTTTAAAAAAATAATAACATGAGTTTTTCTTGTTAGATATCTGCTTTAATTATGAGTGTTCATTTACGTATAGATTAATTTTTAAATCTAGAAACACATTTGTACAGGACAAAGAATACTGCTTGATTATGCTTTGATATTTGAAGGATATTTATCATCATTTGTAAATAACAAAATGTTATAAACACTATACATTTCTTTTTCTCATTTTTATCTTGCTCCTCACATGCAGCATAAATGTACATTACTTTAGGATTTTCAAATACCCTGGGCATCAGTTTTAGGGTATTCACAGTCTCAAAATATTAGTGAGCTTAAGACACTTTTTGAAGTTAAATATGACAAGAGTATGCAAAAATAATATGACATGGGTAATACTTTCGCTAAGCCATTAATGATGGAAGTGACCTCCCCGCCCAAAAAAACTCATGATTTTCGCTATGCCACTGAACATTGCCATTTAAAGATGTAAAAGGATTGGCTATTGAATAAAGGTAACATAATAAAGTGTATATTATTTTTACTCACCATGCCCCATTTTATTTAGAGACTTTTCTTTTTCTACAATAAGGTCTCCTAATGAGATATAAATATGAAACAAAAACAGTCATGAAATGGTAAGATGCTCTCTATTAATCAATAATGCATTTACACAATGCATATACAGTAACTATTTAGAAAAACTAACCAACTGCTTACAATTTGTAGCTGTCTCACTACCTCGATTCATTTAATTTAATCAAGATCAAAGAATTATAAAGATCATTTTTATTTCCCAGCTTTACGAAAGTACTAATAGCACACAAATATTAAATTCACAAATTATTGAATTGAAAATGAGAAAAACATATTTCAATCGTTTTTTACACTGTTGCTAATTCGATTATGTGTTGTGGAATGAGTTTTTCTGTATTTTTAAAAAGGAGATTTCTTTCTATATACTAAAATTTTCCAAAAGTTATGCATATCCATTTATATTAGAAAACATGGGTAAATACTTACTCTTCTGTAATGGAAATTATAGTAAAAAGTTAAAGCAATTTCTTACTTTTAAAAAAATTTGTTTAATGGAATTTTTATCATCATTTAAATTTAGAGCAATGCAAAATAACTCAATGAGTTTCATAGTTGTTAATAAAATTTGATACAAGCTAGCAGACCTGAAGTGCACAGGTATCACCTGAGGTAGAAATCTCACTTAGTTCCAATATGTAGTGGTGGTAAATCACCTTCTAGGAGGATTTTCACAAGAAACTGGTCCACATTTGTGTTTGGCTAAGAGAAAAATTACTAACAGCCAGCCCAACTGCAGAAAACAATTTGTTGCTAAAGCACATAGGGATCTTACCAGCCTTACAATAATTTTGGTTGTGAACATTGCCAGGACAGAACCCTTGACCTTCTTCCACTAATTCAAATTCCTCAACATGCCTTGTGTTACCTTAACTTACTACGCCACCGATAATACATACAATTATAGTCTTACTGGGGTGCAGGCCATTTTTTTTAGTAACCTATTATTGTAGAAACAGTTTTTAGCAAATCTAATCAAAGTGACACTGTGTATCCTCATTCCACTGTCACACGCTTTTTATGTAATGCTTGTAAACATTCTGAACCAATTTTTAACATACATAATCTAAGTGGCACTAGGAATCCCTGTTTAACTGTCACACATCATTTATGTAATGACTATTAACAAAGTTATAAGGAATTGAGAAAATTTTCTTTTGATTCAGAAAACCCATATCATAACGCAACAAACACTTTAATTAAAAATGCAAATGTGTAAAAATGTATTAAAGGAAGAATTTACTTTTCTACTTAATAAAAGATTTTATAGCATTATTTGTTCAAAAACAAGTACTATTGATGTAATATGCATTACATAATTATCCATTTTATGAACTCATCTGCAATTTTTAAACCACAACTATGCGAGTTGATAACATTACATTATTAAACAACTATAACTATTTTTTGATTTCCTTTAAATAAATAACATTTCATTTAAGTTTTTGCAATAAATAGTTAAAGATTATAATTACCATTTAAAATTAAAAGGAGAATTAAAAAAGCTGATACTTGATCTATGTAACAAAAAGTATTCTCATACAACTGAAAAAAATTGTTTAGTTCAATGACTTTTTGAAGTGAAAAAAATTTAATAACTTTTGCAAATATAACTTGAAATTTTTTTTTTCTAATGAAAATTACCTTCATCATTAACAGCATCCTTTTCAAAAAAGAAAGATATTTTATCACCAGAAGTTATAAAATATTCATCCCGAGCCTGAAAAATGAAACAATAGCAAAATATAAGAAGTAATCTTAGTAAATACATTTCAAATAAATTATGCATAATTAATAATATGCTTTTCATTCACATTTAATTTAAAATGCCATTCAGAAATAAAAATATTGTTTTAAATGAATGGATGAACTGCATTCATTAACCAAAGTAATTATTTCAAATAATTTGTTAATAAATATTTGCAGAGTGAAATTTTGATTTCTAACTATAGAAGTAATCTTAGTACAATGCATTCTTTTCTGAAATACAATTTTAAAAGGATGGATAAATATTATTTATTAATCATTAACGATAATTTGTTAAGAAATATTTGCACAGCGAAATTTTGTTTCAATTTATTGTGAGTCACTGTATGGCTATAAAACAATCTTTTTTTATACTAATTTAAAGATATTAACACAGAAGAAAACAGATAAAATTTTTATCCAATTATTGCATTCTGCTATTAAAAGAAAATAAACTGATTTATATATTTAGATACTAAATAATAAGGTGGCCAACTTTTTAACAATGGAAAGGAGGACACAAATAAATTGAAAAAAAAAAAAAAACCCACACAAAATAAACATTTTATTCATTGTAATCATAATGTAGAATACACTATAATATGATAAATTCATAATAAAAGCATTGATAAAATTTTATATTGTACTTATTATCTAAATTATTATTATTTAACAGATCGGATTGGCATCAATCAAACACAATGATTTACAGATTAGCCTTCAAATACCCAAAATAAAGACACATTTAAGGGAGGGCAAAAAAAAAAGGGGCCCAAAATCCAAAAAACAGTCCTCGTTTAGGACAGTTGGTTACCTTATAAATAAATACATGAAAGATTCTAAAATTTTATAAATATTAAAGGCTTAAAATTAGTTTATACTTTTAAGATTATAAAATAAATTTGCAAGTAAATGATTCAGTAACTATTTTATACAGATGAAAATTTTGATGCTTGAATTTTCACGTGTACTTACATACATAATGGACCAATTGCTAACATCAAATTACTTGTATTACATAATCTGATTGCTACATTTCAATTGAAACTAACAATGAGTTCCATATATTAAAGAACAACATATTTATAAGAAAATAAACTTTTAATTCTTGAGTCTAGTATAAAAATAAGCTAACTGAAATTAAAAGTAAAATGTGTTAAAAGGAGTTTACATCCAAATATTACTTGATCTTTTCCAGTGTGAAATACGGAACAGTGTTCTGGGAGTTTCATATTCTGAACAATAGTTGAACATTCCTGAAGAAGATTATCCACTTCTGATGAGGTTATGAAATTTTCAATCAAAGCAAATCCTTTACTTGTAAACTGCAGAAAATACGGAAAACATTTAAAGAGGAAATAAAAAAGGATGACTCTATAAGTTTTTTTTTAATATTCTTTAAAAATTCTATGATTCAATGATACAATCGTACCATAAT
>BGPR01041824.1:1733-13279 GCA_013235015.1 Araneus ventricosus | reverse complement strand
TAAGAATTGTGCTTAACTTTTGGAAGTGAGTGTAGATGCATTTTTCTGTTGCAATTAATTTTTTTATTATTTTTTATTCTATTTATTTATTCCTTTCATCTTCATCGCTGGTCGAACTTTTCAATGAGAAAAAATAACCAAATCGTATTTTTAAAAATTAAAAACTGAAAAATATGCTTTTCAAATAATTTCAGGGAGTGCTTCGGCTCTGCAGCCCTAATGGACGAGCCGCCACTGATCAAATCAATGCATCCTCTTGTGACAGACGTCAAATGAACCGTTCCATTTTCACTGTGGAATTCACTACGTATCTCTCAAGAGATAACGGAACGTGTCGTTACAGTACAGCATAAGAAAACGTGTAATTGGATACTGGGGGCTATGCGCGCTTAAATTTTTCATATGACTATGACTACTTTTCATATGAATTTTTCATTGCCTCTGTTATGTAAGATATCGATATCGTTCAAATGAAAGTCGCTAAGTCCACAAAACATTTTTGACGGACTATTGCAATCGATACACATTTTTGATGGATTACTGCAATCGATACACATTTTTGACGGACTACTGCAATCGATACACATTTTTGACGGACTACTGCAATCGATAAACATTTTTGACGGACTACTGCAATCAATAAACATTTTTGTCTGTCTACTGCAATACTGTTATATAAACATCAATAAGACAACTACAGGAGTTAGACATCTGAAAAAATTATGTTTACTATTCATCATAATGCCCCAAATTAATTAAGTTTACAGTGATTATATATAAAAACTATAGTTTTGGAATTGATGACTTTTTCTTGAATGACGACAATATATACTATAATATCTAAGTAGAAGAAACCTAATTTTTTATTGCTCACGCTGACTCTGCTTACCAAAGGAATGAAAAGCATGTTACAAGTCGGCGTGAAGAAAAATTCAAATACAAATATTAAAGTAATAGAATGCTATTACTGAATACAAAGAATTAGATAATACAATACAAAAATATAAGAAAAATAATACAATAAAAGTAATTCAATAAATAAACCTAATTTGCAAATATCGGGAAATGCAACTGAATGTGGGTCGTTCCTTATTGTTACTTACATTCGAATTTGGTATACTTTTATACTAAGATATGCCATTGCATATTACGCCATATATTATTTTGCACATAATGCTTGAAACAAATAAGTCCAAATGACTGTATCGTTTTGATTTTGTTTTATCATTTTTAATCATCGCCCGGCCTTTCAAGTTAGTCTTTCAACAAATGACCGAATCTAACAAGCATTTCACAAGCAACTCTTTTTGTTTTTGTATTTTACTATCTACAATAGCCATCAGCATTGTTTCACCAGTTTCAAAAACAACGAGTTTTTACAAAATGAACTATGTACTTCCCATAAATACCGGCCTCCAGAAATTACACATTTGTGGAAAGTTCGCTATCTACAATAGCCAACAACATTATTCTACATCCTCGAAAACAACGAGTTTCTACAAAATGATCTATGTACTTTCCATAAATATCGGCCTCCGGAAGTTACACATTTGTGGAAAGTTCGCTATCTACAATAGCCAACAACATTATTCTACCAGCCTTAAAAACAATGAGTTTTTGCAAAATGAACTATGTACTTTCCATAAATGTCGATGTCTTCAATATATTTAAAATGCATGAGAAGAAAAAATGCAGGCTAATATTTTCGTATTTCATAGAAAATATCCTCACTGTTTTCGCTTTGGACATAAATAGAACTCAACCACTTATTTGCAGCTGCTTTCTGATTATCAATTCTCTTCTCTTCCGTAGCCTACCAAGTTTCAGCACTTTCAAGCAACGTAAATTATTGATGACATAAGGCTTTGCTCCGCCGATTCAAAGGACGGATTGTGCGAAGTTGAATAGAGTAATTAAATAAATTTGCAGTGTTCAAAGGGTAATTTAATGCCATCTTTTGCGCAAGGGGTTTCGGCTCGAGAGATAACTTAATCAAATCTATAGTTAAACGTGCAATCTGAATTGTTTTATCTCATTAGTGAAGATTTGCGGAAATGATTGCAGTCGAGTCATTGTGAATTGGAATGAAGCTTGCGGTAGTAATGGAAAAGCTTATTATTTCTCTTTTTGAAATGGCAGCATCTATTTCAGAAAGACAAGTTTGGTAAGTCATTTTACTGTAAATGAGTGTCCAAAAATATTTTAATGCAATCAGTAAAAAATGTTAGCAGAGCGAAGTGAATCCTTGCCAATAAATTTGTTGGTTAAGCAGTCACGATAAAACGCATTGCTCGATTTTCTTCAAATTTGAAATGAATATTCATTGGAATAAATAAAAACGACCTAAGAATAAGAATTTTTTATTTTTTGATTCGGTATTGAGATGGTAGCTATTTTATTGGCTGTATTTTACTAAACGTTTTGCTTTTTTCAACTGTTCCAATCAGACGGTTCATACTTTGAGAATTTAGACTAGCTCCAATCGTAAGTATAACATTTTATAAAACATTGTTGCAGTAAATTTTTGAATTGAGTCTATTGGTTTACGGGCAAATGAAGAGCAAAGGTTAGTAATAATGTGCTAGAAGTGTAAACAAATAAAAACAAAAGAATATAGCATTTAACCGAAAAACACAAATCAATAAAAGAAATTAAAATAAGATATAAACAACTCATCTGGAGAGCTCTAAAATGCTGCAGGAAACCAAGATAACAATGAAAATACAATAAATGACCTAACACAATGAAATTCTTTAAAAATTAAAATTGAACAAGGATAAAGAAGTTAAAAGAATCCACCAAATGATCTTTTTCAAAGTGTCACTCATCTGCGGGGATTCTAAAATATAACAACGGGAATACTTTTCCGTATGGGATTCCGACAAAAGTCAAGAAAATTCACCGAGTATTCCTGTTGTTTTATTTTAGAATCGCCGCAGATGAGTGACACCTTGAAAAAGTTCATCTGGTGGATTCTTTTAACTTCTTTATTCTTGGTCAATTTTAATTTTTAAGGGGACAAATGACTCTTAAACCTTTACAGCATGTACCTAAGTGTCACACATCTTTGCAACATGTACCTAGGTGTCACTCATCCCCACAGTTGAGTGATACCTTGAAAAGGTTCATCTGGTGAATTCTTTTAACTTCTTTATCCTTGTTAAATTTTAATTTTTAAGGATATAACGACTTTTGAACTTTTGTATGTACCTAGGTTCTGCCCATCCTGCAGCTGATGAGCACTTTGAAAAAGTTCATCTGGTGGTTTCTTTTAACTTCTTTACCCTTGTTCAATTTTAAGTTTTAAGGGGACATACGACTCTTGAACCTTTGCAGTATGTACCTAGGTTTCGCTCATCCCCGCAGTTGAGTGACACCTTGAAAAAGTTCATCTGGTGGTTTCTTTTAACTTCTTTACCCTTGTTCAATTTTAAGTTTTAAGGGGACATACGACTCTTGAACCTTTGCAGTATGTACCTAGGTTTCGCTCATCCCCGCAGTTGAGTGACACCTTGTAAAAGTTCATCTGGTGGATTCTTTTAACTTCTTTATCCTTGTTAAATTTTAATTTTTAAGTGGACATACAACGCTTAACCCTTAAAAGAATGGGGGGAACTGTCAATTTCGATACATATATCTCTCAAACAATGCAATTCACAAACTCTCTTCTTTTTTTCTTGAAAATTATCTTTTCCTTCTCTTATAGTACACTCATTTTCAAATCTTTATATTGGTATGTATTTATTTGAGTAATAAAGATGGGTATAAATTTTGGAGAAAAAATAAGATAGTCACCTTTCGCGCATGATTACGGATTAAATATTGGTCTAAACACTGTATTTTTGGTATCTAAGTAATCCAAACGGTCTCTTTAAGAACCTGGACCACAATTTATTAACATTTAAATTTAGTTTCTATTTTATACACCAATTTAAAATAAAATTTTAAAAATAGTTTACATTTCAACTTTTTTTACCCTCCAAAAAACTTCTTTAATTAAAATATGTACTCAAATTGTGGTTCAATCTGTAGAACATAGAACAATACATATTCCGTAAAACTTTTGTGTAAAAATATTAAATAGTTCTTGAGATATTGCGCGCGCATTATAAAAAAACACATTTTGAGATATAGTCCTTTAAATATATGGCCAAATTCAGTGTTTACGTTGAACAGCTATTACATTTTCCTTCATAACTTTCATAATTATAGGAATTTTTTTAACGCGGTTTGTTTTAAATTGTTCAGAAAAGACAGGGGAATAATATATATATTTTTCATAAAACCAAAAATTTTCGAGGTTTAACAGTCGTAGGTCCCCTTAAATAATTTCATTGTGTTAGGTGCTTTACTATAATAGAAGTGTGTTGCTGACCTACCAAGAGCGAGGGTGCAAGAGAGGATGTCCCCCCTCCCCCTCTAACGCCCCTCAGACTGCGGAATTGAATCCTTGGCTAAACCATAAAGATTGCAATGAATAACAGACGGGGCTTTTTTGGGGGGGAGGGAATAAAAAGGGGCAAGTTTCTCGAATATTATAAATTTCTAAAAGTGGCAAAATATACTTGAAAATGTGAACCAGTACTCATTGATGTTTTTCATATCATAATACGCCTTTATCAAATGCATATTTCTTTTGAAATGATTTTGAATTAAAAAATTTAATTAGATTTTTAACTAATCCTAAATTTTTCGGATTTTTTCTTCATTACTTTCTAAATATTATGGCAAAAAATTATTTTTAAACCATGTAAAAAATTATATTGTCTGTGATACAAATTTACTTACCATGCTACTTTTTTTCTAATTTTAATGATTTTTAAAAAAATATTTTTGAATATATTGTATAACAAAACTTTTCACTGTAGTATCGATATTCATTTCGTTTTTATTTCTAGTACAAAGATATTGTTTGGGTTTTTCTTCCTTTGCTGATAACACCGGTGTGGTGTAGCAGTTTGGAGAGGGAGGTGTCAGCTCAGGTGTCGTCCTCGTCATCTGACCAGGGTTCAAAATAATGAATAACCGTCATGTTGCTTCGAGACAGAACATTAATATAACTAACCATTGCTGCTAACCAAGCTATGAAGATTTTTCTTCTTTCTTTTTTCATATTATTGCAAAATTTGTCCTGTGTGTGTACGGTGAAAACATTCCAACAAGCAGGATAACGGAGAAACGACGCTTTATTCTCGATTATTCCGGAAAACACGAAGTGCAGGTAACAGTAAGAACAGCACTTGCACAAATCAACAGTACAAGCAGACAGCAAATCACTAACAATAACAGCAATAGCACGAACAATAGCGCTCAGCGTCTAACGACTGACCAACTGGCAAAGAGGAAAAGTCTCCAACAAGATTCTTCGAACTCCACAGACGATTGTCTCATCTCTGCAACTACCAGGTTTTTATACCCTTACTGACATGATATGACGTCACATAGAATCATCTTGTAAATTCTGTATGTTTCCGTTCTAATAGAGATATCGAGAAAATTCCAGCATTTTTGAGGACATTTATTTTCTCACCAAAGTCGCCAAAATGGTTGCTCAGGTCTGGGGTCGTTGACCTCTATCCCTGGACCTTACTCAGTCGTCCTACAAGTAAATATATGCAAAGAACTTTTGGGACCTGTCTTAAAATTGTTTTTGCTTCGCGAGTCTTTCGTTTCATATGTAAACACACATTGGTTTTTTTGTAATTTTCACATGTTTTTCGTTGATGTTAAAACACTGCATGTAACCCATTTTGTTCAATAAAGTTTCTACGCACACTCATCCACACTGCAAACCGGAGATTGCTATCTCTGTACTCAGGGGTGTGTCGTAGTGTAAAGTAAAAACCGCTGTAAATGTCTCTTTCCTACCATAAGACTAATATTGTGGAAAGCGACACTACATGTTCACAAAAATATTGCGTAGGTTTCTTTTTAAAGCATGCTTTTAATAAAAAATCTGATCATTTTTTTGTGGTAGTTACAAATCAGTTTTAATTTTAAAACTAAACAATCATGAAAATTGTTAATAGTTTGCACAATTCTAAATACTACTGTTCTTTTCTATATTAATTGGACGAATAAAAATATGTTACAGCTCTTTAAGCTTGATGTTTGGTTTTCTTATTATACAATAAGTAGGGTGGATCGAAAAATCAAAGTTTGGATAAAATAATCGGCATAGGTTGCAAAAGTTGTCTTTTAAGTGTATTAGCATATATGCAAAATTTTTTCAACCTTGTTTAATATCTTCCGGTGCCCCAAAACGCTTAAATATTTGCAAAAAAACATTTTTTATGCAAATTTCGAATTAAAAATCAAAAATTAAAAATGTGTTAAAGAAACTATTTTACAGGGAGAAACGTAGAGGAGAGGGCGAAGGAATGATAAAAAATACCAACAAAAATTGGAAAATTATCGTACTGAAAAAATATCGTGTTTGTTCGATATCACATTTTGTAAGTGTACAAATTTCGATAAATGTAAATTTCAAGAAGACATGAACATTTCACTTGCTAAGTGATTGTTTATAAAAGATCGAATATTAGAAAGCAAAATGGTTATTGGAGAAGTGGAAGTAATTGCTAATGAAAAAAATAGAAAAGGAGAAAAGAAAACAGATGGAAGACAAAAGAATAAAACGTAAAATGGTTAAAAATGATGCTGCTCATGCTCAATCAAAGGAGCTGCTTGAGCTCAACACTATGTCTTCGTCCTTGTATACAGATACGGATGTAATTACCTTGGAATATCAATCATAAAATCGTTTAGATTTCTTTACCTTAGCAATGGAATGTGATCGATACGGAGTTTCAGATAGAACAGCTACTTTATTTGCCAGTGCTGTTCTACAAGACATTGGAATTGTATACGAAGGCGAGGCTTCGCATGTGGTAGATCGCAATAAAATTCGTAGACAGCGTAAAAAGCTTTAAAATGTAGTTGCAAAGTCTACTAAGTTAACAGTGTCGTTGTCTCTTTTAACCGGATTATATTTCGATGGGAGGAAAGAAAACACAAAAGTGCTAATTAAGAAGGACACAAGGTACTACCCAAAGACCACGAAAGAGGAGCATTACAATCTTGTAAACGAACCTACCTGTGTATATCGGACATGTCACTGCTGCAACAGGAGGATCTAAAGCCATAAAAGAAGCAATACTCAATTTTTTGGAACACATAATATGCGATTAAATGGGCTAACAGTAATTGGATGCGATGGAACAAATGCTAATACTGGGCACAAGGGAGGTATTATTCGCTTGGTGGAACTTGCCTCAATAGACCATTACAATGGTGAATTTGTTTGCTTCAAACAAATGAGTTACCCCTCCGTCATCTACTAAATTCTTTGGATGGGCAACAGCTGGTCCTAAAGAATTTTATCGACCACTTCATAAAGCAATCAAAACCTACGAGGAACTACCTGCAGCTCCTTTTTCTTCAATAAATGTGGAGAATATGCCACATAATATAGATAGAATGGTTCTCAGCAATGATCAGCAATATCCATATGATATTTGCCTAGCGATATCACGTGGTGAATGTTATTCTGACCTGGCATTAAGAAAGCCTGGTCCAGTTGTTCACTCAAGGTGACTAACAATTGCAGGTAGAATTTTAAGGTTGTATGTGGTCACAGAAAAACTATCTGACAATCTTATTATTCTTGCAACATATATTATGAAGGTATACGCAACCTGTATGGTTCCATGTCAAGACAAATCCCTCCATAACAGAAGGAGCGCTGCATATTTGGAGACTTATTTCATTTTTTAGATATTTGGAACCCAATTTAAGAAATATAGTACACACTTTTATTCAACGAAATAGCTTCTTCTGTCATCCAGAAAATTTGCTATTGTCAATTCTCACAAATAACAGAGAGAATATAAGGTCTTTAGCACTACGAAAACAAATTTGTGCTAGATATGAAAACAGAGGATTATCAGAATAAGAATTTTTCAAGTACCAAAAATAGACTTTAAAGCAAAGGATCTTTTTGCACTTATTAACTGGCAATGAGTTGTACATTTGAACCACCTCTTTTGATGAATGTGCCATTTAAATAAATAGAGAACATGGTAAAAGTTAGACAGAGGAATGGTCAAAATATCCATGCCATACCCAAGCTGTAGAAAGGTGTTTTCTCATAGTGTTTGAAGTGTCGGAAAGTGTATATGGAGAAGAGAAGAGACACGGCTTCATATTGAATAGGATACAATCAAGAAGTCTTATCAAGCATTATAATACAAAAAGGATTACATCCTTTAGAAATATGTAAATCTTCAAATTAATAGAATTAAAAAATCTATGATTAAGTTCACTTTTTATAAGTTTTGTGATTTATTGCTTTGACTATTAAATTTATACTTCATGTATTATTATAAAATTATAATTATTTATAAGTTTACACATTAATACTTGAATAATCTGCCAATTTTTCAAATATTTTTCATTAATTCACAATTTTTAATAGATATTTGTAAAAATGTCGATTTTTATCTTTTTGGGGGGCTTTCAGGTCACCAGAAGATATGAATGAACTTTAATAATAATAAAAAAACGCAAATTAATATACCCAAAACAAAACTTTCTTACCCGGCGCTAAGGGAAATTTTGAAAATATTTTTTTATAAATTTCCCCCAAAAATATCATTTTTAACTATTTTTGGAGCACTTGGGGCACTGGAAGATATGAATGGATTTCAATAAAAAAATATATGTAAACTAATATACCTAAGACACAACTTTTGCACCCCATGCCAAAAATAATTTCAAAACAAAACAAAAAAAATTGTAAATTTTCATAAAAAATTCAATTTTTAACTATTTTTGAGGCGCTTGGGGCACCGGAAGATATGAATGAATTTCAATAAAAAAAATTATGTAAACTAATATACTTAAGACACAACTTTCCCGCCCCATTCCAAAAAGAATTTCAAAAAAAAAATTTTTTTCCTATACTTTTCGATCCACCCTATTGTATAGCACTAAATTTTATATTGTATAAGTAAATAAAAGCTCTCTGAGATATTACAAAAACTTTTAAACATACTCAGTATTACACAAAAATCTTCGATGCTGCATGACTTCACTTCTTATTCTTATACCAGAAAATCACCCGTCATGGTATGACGGTACAAATTGCCTCTTCATTCGAGATATTTCCCGCCAAATTTGACGTGTTTAAATGGATATATATGCGAGAGAATTGTTTAACATTGATTGAAAACAAATAAAATAAACATATGTTTTATGACAGGAAATATTTGTTATTAACATATTATTTACACTTCTTACAAAGCACTTCTCTGCTTATCAAACGTTGCTAAAGTATTATCAAATTATATCATCACGATTGCACTAAATAATGAGATGCACCGTGGCGTCCAAACTATATCACGCGCATGATATAACACTGTTGTAATTTACTACTTTCTATTGGAAAACGGAAATTAATTTCAAATATATGATTAATAAAATTTAAAATTTCTCGGGAACCATTGATCATAGCGAGATCAATTCTATATCAAGCGATAGCAAATTTTATTTCACTATTTTAGAGCTATTAAATTTGAAATTAGTACGACAATTACTCTTTTAAATTTAAAATGACTGAAATTTAGGTTCTCTAACAATGAAATAACACTGTTTAACGTCTCGCAGTGCTATGGCTCGAGTTTTATTTTTGGTGACTTCAGAGCGTTACCGAGTGATCTGTGCTATTATATTAGTAATATTTTATGAATATCTTTCGGTTCAACAACCAAATTATTGCATTAGTTAAAGTTTAATAAATGCTTAATCTAATGATATTTCGATATTAAATTAATTCCTTTTATGAATATAAACAATGACTAAGTCAGATTAATTAAAACGTATTTCAGATTTTTTTTTTTAAGATACCTGGATTAAGATAAAACATAAAACAAACATCAATAATTAGCAAATACTCAGAATTGGCGCTTTTCTGTTTATAAATACTATATGGACATTAAAAATAGAACTAATTCTGTCTGTGTATAGCATATTCGTAAAATTGTGAAAGTGCAATTCTGAAAAGTATGTAATAGGAAATATAATTCCTATTTTTTAGGAATTGTTTTTTTATATTCATGACATTCACGCAAAGGCACAGACTCTCCGCTGGATTTAAAAGCAACAAAAATTAATGAAATACAATACAATGGAAAATTTAAAAATTCAAAACCTTGTTTTGGTGTATATATACATCTATATTTCAAATTGTTACGGTTTTCGTAGGTCGTTAGCAGAAAAAAGAACTTATTAATATCATAGGCGAGCTTCTCTCCCTGACGAGCGGCTCGCCATGATATTTTTCAGTTTATTAAAATTTTTGCTTTTTATTTCTTGTTTGTTTTGATATGTATCATATTTTCATAGTAATAATAATCTAACAAGTATTAATACATTAGTTTATAATCTATCTTTTTGTATTTCATTGTATGATTATTAATAAGGTAACATTATTTAATTTTAATTATTAGTTTAATAAGTGTTTATATTGAAAATGTTACTTCAGTTTTGATTGTTTGTAAAACATTTAGCTATATATATAGAGAGAGAGAGAAAGAGAGAGTATAACTCGTAAAATGAAAGAGTATAAAACGAAAAATGAAACACGCAATAAAAGCATTTTTATCTTTACTCGGATATACTTTCAACTCGTTTTTTCATATCTTTTCGAATTTGATATGAATGTTTGTTATTTTATTTTTTTTATTGTTTTTCTATTATGTTTTGCCTCTTATATATATATATATATATATATCCGCAGAATTTTTTTTTGACATTTTGTATTATGAATGTTTATGTTGTTTATTCTGCTTTCACAATTCTGTTATGATCGCTTCATATTTGTTATATATATATATATATATATTTGTCACCGCCGGAATGTAAAATATTAAAAATGTGAATTTTTTTTCTAGATTAGTCAGCCTCAAAGCTTCATGCCGTCTGTATTCTGTCTTTATACTTATACATTCTTATATAACAGATGTTCCCAACCTGTGGTACGCGTACCCCTGGGGGTACGCTAACTCAAAGTTGGTAATGGCGGATACAGAAACATATAAGGAATTAAAAAGTTACAGAATTGTGTTTCCCTAAGTTAATGCTTACTATTTAATAACTATACCACTTCAATAGCCTATTATTACAGAGTGTAGTTTTTAGCCATCATATTAAATTAACGCGAAATTATTACAACACTGATTTCAATTGTTTTGGTGTTGAATTAGCTCTATTATAAAAATAGAATAAAATGTAAAATCGAAAATGAGTCTAGTAAATATTTTTAATTCGAGTCATTTTACTCATAAGTTAACATAAGCCCTTAAGGAAAACTTATGTCAGAAGGGAGTACCCGAAAATATAAAGATTAATCGAGGAGTACGCGAGAGTAAAAAGTTTGTGAATCCCGGTTATATAACAAAGATGTAGAGAAGAATGTTTCATACAATAAATTAAGATAAGTATCCATTTCAATATCAAATTAAGATCAATATCCATTTCAATATCAA
>BGPR01041823.1:0-13489 GCA_013235015.1 Araneus ventricosus | reverse complement strand
TCAAATAAAATAAATTAAATTTTATTAACAACGAAGTCGAATGAACCGGAAATCAGATGTCCTACTCGGTCTGATGTGATGAGCTCGTATGCACGAACTGAAGTTTTGCTTAGTTATTATGCGAGCGGCAATTTGTTTTGAAAAGATGAGAAGAAATTCAAGGAAATGACTAGTTGATATAGATTTTAAACGAATTAATGTAAGTTTTACGTAACTATCAATATACTTAAAATAAATTGGCAAACCCATGAGACAGTCTCCCATCCCCAACCATTGGACAATTTTTATTTAATATGAAAACTTATGACCCTTAGATATGCCATCAATGGCCGTCTGCCCTCCACCAACCACCATTTTCGAGAGAAATCGAAAAAAACATACTTCTCCACTGCTTCTCCTATGGAGAAAACCTTCAGACAATTCCCCAGCCCCAACCACTGGACCAATTTCGACAATTTTTATTTCGTATGAAAGTTTTTGACATCCATATATGTCATCAATTGTCGCCTATCACCTTCCATTTTTGTGAGAAATCGAAAAAACATTAATCGACTGCACATTCTCTATGGGGAGAAACCTTGAATGAGTCCCGCAACCACTGGACCGATTTCAACAATTTTTATTTCACATGAAAGCTTATGACCCCTAGATTTGTCATCAATGGTCGCCTGCCACCCACCACCCTCCATTATCGTGATATATCGCAAAATGTATCTTTGTCATAGTCCCTCAGCCTCTACAACCGCCAATTCATTTTGCCGAGTGGCAAGCTTAGCCACAGGCTATTAATATTACTGGCGAACTTAGCCGAAGGCGGCTAATTAAACTTATTATTTTATAAAGGCTATTTTTTTATTTTCTCATATGCGATGAGAGTATTGTAAAAAAAGAATTGAAACAGGAAATGTTGTAATCGTCAAAAATTCGACGGGAGGCTGTATCTGCGAAAAGGCCGCTGGGATTGAGCGTCACCTCCGAGAGATAATAACTTCAAATAAATAATTTTAAAACTTTTAGAGCATCGACGACGAGCATCATACACCGACAACTTCCATGAACACAAATGACGAATATCGCCAATTTTTTTCTCATCATCATAAGGAACTGCGGGAAATCGGTCGCCAAGTTTGTGGCGACTAGTGCGATGAACGGTAAACAGTTAGTAAACTCAACAGCCTAACTTGGTTCACGTCAGCCTATTCTATGGTTGCCGTTGGAAGGCTTTCTTCTCTCGGAGGTGACGGATTGAGGGACATAGACTTACTTACCTTACTCAACTATGACTTTCTGTGACTAAAGTAGCTCTATGTGACTGTTAACTCTATAGTCTAGTGTGACTATGTGACTCTATCTAAAATTCTTCGTGATTTTCTCCAACTTTGAAACTCGATTGTGACTAAACCGTAATTACAAATTCTAAAATTATTTTTGCGATCTTCAATGTCCACCTTTCTCTGTTAAATGAAACTAAAACCAACTCTCTATGCTATTTGGTTATGGGGCTATAAGCGCTTAACTTTAGCACGAAATTCGACGTAATTCAACGAGATGCGACTCGGTTTTCTTCATTTTTACAGTAGAACCCCGGGAATCCGAACTAATTGGGGCTTACTTTTGTTCGGATTCCGCGAATCCGGATTATCCTGGAAATTCGATAAAATACTTGATATATCAAATGCAGTCGAGCATTGACTCCGGCTGCGAAGGCGCACGGAAAGAGCACGCGGCGATTCGCACGGTACAGCGCCAAACAAGTTGAGGGTAAAAAGAAGATACCTGAGTTTGTTTCTACTAATTAAGGTGCTGTATTCATTCTTAAAGACCAATTCGAATGCTTCTTTTAAACTAGAAATAAACATTAGCTTTGTTTCTGATTCGTAATTGTTATTTTTTTCTTCATTTTTCAGTAAAAAGTTTTCAGATAATTAAAAAAAGATGTTTGGATTATATCCGAAATTTTGGATTCCCGGGATTCTACTGTACTATGAAGCACTATGTTAGTACAGTGATCGGTTTTCGTCGATAATCCGTTCAAAAACAATCGACAAAATCAGAAACCGACGAAAATCGAGGCAATTATTTTCATATGAATCACTGTATATACAATTAATTCGTTGCAGACACTCCAAAATACATTACCCAAAACACATTTTTTAGAGAATAAATATAGTGTTTAATACTAAAATCAATGATAAATTAATATAAAATGAATATGAAACTGATAAAAAATCTGGGACTTTCGTAATGGTACATCAGTAAGGAATTCACTTTTCAATCACCACTAGCATAGCACCCAACAAAAGGGTTAGACTGTCTTTCATAGGCTTATGTCCTTGCAGTGCCCTTTCCTCCCGTGTAATGAATGCCCTCTTTGGCATTTTCTTCCAAAGGAGGTGAGTTTCATCCAGTGGCGAAACTATGATTTGGGTCTGGTAGTGGGGCTGAGGTCATGAAAGTTTTGTATCGTCGTGACGAATGTCAAAAGCCTCATGGCTTATGTAAACCAAAACGCTTTAAACTCACCTAACAATAAGAATCACTGAGAACACAACAAAAAATTTTATAATTTGATGAAAAACATGATGAAATAATTAGCCACAAAGTGTTTTCGACTGCGTGAACGTACAAGTGGAATGACTACAAAATTGGGGATATTTTCGAGTCTGTCAAGCCAGGAAGAAATGTCACTTTTTTTATTTATTAATTTAAAAAAAGGGGGAGATTAAGAAAAGAAAACAACAGTTGTAGTGATTTTAAATAAAATAAAAAAATTCTGGTTTATGTCTGGGGGGAGGCTGCAGCCCCGGAGACCCCCCCCCCGGATTCGCCACTGGTTTCATCATAATATTTGAAGATTTGTTGGGAGATGCCTCTACGCAATCTTTGGATTCGGACAGAAATTTTTCGGCCGCAGACGTCCGAACAACCACTTTGGCCGGTTCTTTTCGCAAAATTAGCAGCGAGGTCATGTGGGCACGCCGACAAAATCCGAAACCGGTGATAGGTGAAGCATCGAAAGCCGAGGTATTATTATATACGAAAAAGACAAGGCGCGAGAACACTCCTGCTGATTTAAGCAGGAGAGGCGTTAGAGTTCACTCGGCTGCGGCGGGGGGGACGTCGCCTTGACAAGGTGCAAGATCTACTTACTGTACAAGGGGAGGGGGTGTAATGATGGCCCTTTGAAATTCTCGCCAGATATTTATTTATCTACTAGTTGAATGGCCGCATTACACACGATATAGTGACTAGGGTCTCAAACAAGCCAGTTGGATGGAATAGAGAAGAGATAATGTTCGTTACAGGACACGGGCCTTTCCCTTCATACCTTCTTCGCTTCAATCTTCGAACACATGACAACTGCTCGTGCGGAGGAAAAGGAGATCCAATGCACTATGCCACAAAATGTCGGTTCACCCTCTCCTGGCATTTCCAAACTCCAACAGTGTCACTTAAATTACAGTGGTTGAAAAACATTCTCACGAACAACTTCTCAAGAACCCGACTTTGACTCCTAATGCGTTTCGTATGTGATGAGAACAATCTCATTGTAGAGGATAATAATTGAGCACTCATCCACCCAGACTGAACACACTTCCGGCTACTTATGATTTTTTCCCCCTCTACGTATTTTTTTCTGTTTTGTATTGTTTTCTATGTTGTTCTGTCCAGTGTATGTTTCTTTTTCATTTTCATTTGTTCTTGTACCTGTTACTTGTTTTTGTCCCTTCTTAAAAAATAAAATTCGCCTCCATCCATCCAAACCGGAAAAGAGCCAAATGGCTCTAAACACGGGGATGCAGGTGGTGTAATGTAATGTAATAAGCCTGTTGCGTGAACGGAGTATAAAAATTTGCCCCGACGGGAGGGAGCATAGCATCTCCGACAGGGGGTGCAGCCCGCCGGTCCCCTCACTGGCGCCACCCCTGGATTTAAAGATGGAAACTTCTAATGGACTCCATTTACTGTTATATAAATACGAAGTTTAATCCTTTTCAATTGGCTTGCTTCATACCTCAGGTTGATTGCTTTCGGATTTCTGTTTATTTAATATTTTTGAATTCCAATCAAGGGATTTTACTGAACTAGCTGGGATCTATCCCCTGTCAGCTACGGCGCTTCCTCTCCCCAAAGAAACTGCAAGAGTTAAAAAGGCTTTATAATAAGCAGATTGAAATCAAATTAATAACTACGACTCAGGTGCTATTCACAAACGTATCTAAAATCAATATTAAGGCTTATATTTAAGCAAAGATAATTTCAATTCGAATTCAAAATGCATCAATGTATATCAATTTGAAAACAAGACGATGATAGAATGAATCATTCACCTACAGCCAGTTAGATATGGAGGCTGCCATCTATGGGTGAAAAGCTCAAATACTGCTATCTTTTTATAATTTGCAAATTTCAGTTTAGAATTTTAGAACGTAATAAAATTTTGTAATTCCAAAAGTATTACATTAATTTAATAATTAACTATGTAATATTTTTGAAATCAATGGATATCATTAACATATGTAAAATTTAAAATAAGCCGGGTACCATACATTTTATAAAAAATGAACAGTTTTCGGCTTATGTTTTTTAATAGAATTCCCTTAACATCTGTTAATGCCTAAGACAGGTTGCAAAGAATCTATTTCGATCGACTTTTTAAGTGTAATATTTTACTATATCATATTAATGAAGAGCTTCGTTAAAGTTGCTCTCACGCTTATGCTCATGCTTATCTCAATGAAAAATTAAGATGAACTCAGACTTCTAAACATCGAGGAAGAGAATTACGGTTCATTTTACAATGCCAAACTCTTTTTTTAACTTTCTTCAAAAATGAGTTTAAAACTCGAAAAGAATGTTTTTCGATATAATATTTACAGCTGTACAATTACAGTAATAATCCAGTATTCTACTAAATGAATTTTTTAAAGAAAAAGTTTATTTTGAAGAAACAAACTAAATCAATGGCGAATCCAGGATTCGGGTTGGGGGGGGGGGGAGGGGAAGTCATGAAAATTTTGTATCATCGTGTCGAATGTCAAACCTCAAGGCTTATGTAAACCAAAACACTTTAATTTTACAGACTTTCCTCAACTGACAATAAGAATCACAAAGAACACTACAATACTTTCGATAATTTAATAAAAAATACAATGAAATAACTAGCCAAAAAATGGTTTCGACCGCGTCAACGCTACAAGTACAAGTGGAAAGTAGGAAAATTTTCGAGCCTGTCAAGCCAGAAAGCAATGTTGTCACGATTTTTTTAATTATTTTTTAATGAAAATTAAGAACAAACAGTTGTAGTGATTTTAAATAAAATCAAGAATTTTGGTTTAGATCATGGGGGCTGCAGCCCGATAGCCCCCCCCCGTTGATTCGCAACGGAACTAAATGAATATGTTACTGTGAAAGACCGAAATTTGGAGAATGTCGACTTTCACCGGTGAATGTCAACATTCGCATAGTCATGTCACCGGTGAATGTCAACATTCACATAGTCATGTCACCGGTGAATGTCAACTTTCACCGGTGAAAGTTGACATTCTCCAATTTCGGTCTTTCACAGTAACAAATACATTGCACAGACCATCATTGCTATTTTGAGTTGTTACAGACTAAAACTTAAAAACAGACACTTTTCAATTTTTATGAGGTCATTCATGGACTCTTATTTGTAATTTGTCATCTGCATTTGGAAGTCCCCATCAATTAAAAATAATACTACAAGATGTGACCAATAAGTTGGGTGAATCACCCTTGAAATAGAAAATGGGAACAATCCGATTATCAGCGACACCTTCATCATGTTCCGTAATATTCAGTTAACATTAGTGCTTGGTTTCGTGCGCCTGTGATTCTTGATAAATTTATTATCGGCTGTTGCCTGTGGGTGGTATTGTGGCGTGTTCTGGAGAAGAGATTCAATTTGAAATTCTTTTATAAATTGGGTAAATCAGCAGGCGAAAGTAATGCAATGCTGAAGCAGATGTATGGAGATGACACCGTGATCTTAAAGATTGTGTACGCGTGGTTTAAAAAGTTTTAAAAATAGTTTAAAAGCGTGGTTATTCGTCATGTACGGCCACATCTGAAGCAACTTGGTTCTTGGTTTCTCTTGCACGATAATGCACGGCCGCATACCACTGTAAAGCGGTTTCTAGCTCAACATGGAATTACTGTGCTGTCGCACCCACCATATTTCCCAGACCTGTCACCATCGTACTTTTTCCTGTTTACTAAACTGATAGTGGCTCTAAAAGTGCGAAGGTTTACATACATTACGGACATTAAAGCTATTGTGACACGGAAATTGAAAGCTGCACCAGTGGAGGAGTTTGCAAGAGCTTTCGATGATTTGTACACGCGTTGTCTGAGGTACATAGTGTACGACGGGGACAATTTTGAACGATTGTAAACAGTTTCCATGTGAGGCCTACTCAATGTAAGACTTATTTCATCATTCACCCTACTTATTGGTCTCACCTTGTAAATAATTTTGATAATTATGCAGCTAGGGGCCGTCCATAAATGATGTCACGCTTGGAGGGGGGGAGGGGGTTCATGAAATTGTGACAGTTTGTGACAAGGGGAAGGGAGGGGGTAACAAGAAGTGTGACATCACATATTATGGTTAAAATAAAAACATTTAAAATCAGCAGCTAAAATTTTGAAGTTATTTTGAAATTACTAGAATTTGGGGGTATTTTTTTAATCGGGGCTAAAACAACTTTCATGTGATTTTTTTCTCACTTATATTCCTTTCTTTTCGAAAACTGCATTCAGGGTAGGTTCTGAGAATATGATAGCAGCATAAATTCTTCACCATTAGAAGAAAACCTCCCCCTGTCACACCCTTGAAATGTCCAACAAAAGATACGTCGCCCCACCTGGGTGAGTGGAAGAACTGGTTGCGGCACAAACAGGTTGATTTTATTGAGGCACTTTTTTTAATTCAATCTGTTTAAGAGTATTTTGTGCTCCTATAGTAAAGATAAGATTTAAAGCAAAATATATTAAATTCCAAAATACTACTGTTTTCAATTGCTCTTTTATATTAATATTTTATTACTATTGTATATTAATTAGGTTTTTTGTTGTAAACCTTAATCTTATTTCATACAAAATAAGTACACATATAATCATTATTATTGTTACGCTCACAAATGTCATTAAAGCACATAGTTAAAGTTTAAAAATAAAATTTGAAATATGATCTATAACGTAGTGCTTTGTTTCTGAACTGCAAGTATATGTTTATGTAATATATGTAATATAGCGTGACATGTGACAAGGGGGGGGGGGTGGTATGGTAAAGTGTGACACTTTGTGACAAATGGGAGGAGGGGGTCAAAAATATTGAAAAAAAAGTGTGATATCATTTATGGACAGTCCCCTAGGTTATATTTTAATCGTTGCGTTTTGATGATTTGTCAAATTCTAATTATGTCCAGAAGTACAAAATTCAGATTGAGGCAATTGTCTTTTCGTGACTGTTCACATTTTCAATTGAATAGCTATGGATTATGAAGATTTGCTTCACCTTCATGTTGAAGAAAATGCCGAAAGTGATAGACAGCTGTACCGACCAGTTAAAAGTAAAGACGACATCAGTCCTGTCGGCAGAATTGAATTTGAAAAAGCCAAAAACATGCTTTCTGTTGTGAGTCCTAAATCGAACCTCTCTCTGTAAGTATAAATTTGTACAGTTTGAAGGTTTATGCAAAAATTTGTATGCTTTTATGACTATTATTAGTCAGGGCCAGCCTTTAGCCGATTGGACCAGCTGCTTCCATTTGGGCCCCGTACCAGAATGCTCTTTACTCTCGGCTAAGTGGCGTAATTAGGGTGATACAGACAGGGCACATACCCTGAGCGCCATTGATAGGTGTTGCAAAATGGAGTTGAAGGATTATCAAACAAAATATCGTTATAGACAGGTTTATCATTATACCTAGGTTTCATTATATTACGAAGCAGAAAACGTGCCATATTTAGTGCGTATACGAGTAAGTCGAGGGAAGAACTCTCTCTCGAACTCTTTCTTAACTTCAATTCTCTATATTTTAAAAAATTAAATTGTGGACCAAAGCTCTTTCCGATTGCGTCTCGCATCTCCCAAGGTTGGCCCTGTTATTAGTTAAAACACAATGCGTAACCTATTTAAGTACACAGGCTAATCCCATCTGCGCTCCGTTATACGTACACCGTGCATTTTCGGCCAGATTAGCGCATTCTAGCTTCTGATGCTTCAGCTCGCCAAAAATACAGTGCAAATCAACTATCGTCAAGACAAGAAAGAAATTGTGCCAAGCTGGCGATTCAGCGCTCCTAGAAAATTCGCCAAGTCAAAAAAAGTGCCAAGTGGTGTGCATATAACGGAATAATACCCAATATACGATGTTCACAATAGTAAGCTCCATGGTGTTTATCTCAATTTGTGAATTTAAGACACTGACATAAACCTATTTTGACATTGATCTGAGCGTTCTTTGGCTCGCCTAAGCCCATCTGCTTCACATTTCTAACTGATCTCTTTTAAATAATTTCATCCAAAGTTTCAATATATTGTAAGAAATATTGTGAACCCGATGTCGTGAACTCATTTTCCTTTTCGAGAAAAGTCGTTTTACACCAGAGCGAATATAGTAGCAGTGTATGCCTATAAAGTTATGCCTAACATTGCTATCGATTTTGTTTTGTAAACAAACCGATCATTGCCCTCGGCAAAAGAGAAATTAACCTCTTTTCTGTGCCATGTACGTTAGTGTTATATATATATATATGAAATGTTTTCGTTGTTGTAGTCGTTAAATGAAAAAACAGGCCGAGTTATTAACTAATTTTCTTTTATTATGGGAGAGTGACGGAATGTACGTACATCTTGGTTTAAGTTTCAAGCCAAAAGTGAACAGGAAATCCCTGCTCTTTCTCAGGTAGGGATTTAACAGATAGACACGTGATCAAAGTGAAGGGAATAATAGCTATTTTTAGTATATTAAGTAAGTGTTTTAGGGAAAATGCATGGAATCAAGGAGTCGCTGATTTCGCGATTTGTGTGCGCGTGGAAACGATTCAAATATTCTTTTAGTAATAAATATGCCAAGACGAGAGATTTAATATACCTCCATCACGGGAAATAAAACGAAACTGGAGTTTAAGAAAAGTGATTTTGGAATACATTAAGACTTTAAAATATATAAAATGAGAATTTAAAGGAAAATTAAGTAAGATTATTACATATATGAAAGATCAGACTTTAAAAAGGTGAAAGGCAGTCCATTGTCATCAAGGAAGAGACGATATTTGTTTAAATCTTCTTTTATTTAGGCATCAGGCATTATTTCTTCATAAGTAAAGTATTTAATTTGTTTGCAGCTCCATGACCAGAATTCAGAAGTTTACGCCCGAGCGGCGCGTTGTTGTTGAAAGCTTACATGCTGGCGTGAAAAAGGGCAGAAATGAATGCGCAGAACGCTTAAGTACCCAGGAAAGGGTATTCCCCTTGAGAAACTCGTGATTTGCAAAGAAAGTTGTAATGCGTTAATTGTGATGAAAGTAGAAGTATTTAAAATGAGGTATCGTTAAGATTATTTAGGAAAGTTAAAAAATTAAAATATCACATATATATATATAATTCGAAAGGTTTAATAGTATAAGGTTTAATAATATACATAATTCGAAATTTTTCGTCTTGAATTCGTTTTATCGAGGGTTATTAAGAAAAGAATGTTAAGAAAATAACCTTCCGTTGCGCTGCAATTTTTAAGTTCAGTCACATAATTTTTCCCCCCTGAACATTTTAGAGCCACACGCAGTGGGTGCTTCCATTAGATTCCAAGAATCTTGCAATTCATCAAAATTAAATTTAATTTAAATCTTAGTTTTTAAATTTACATGATTCTGGTGAATATTTATTGAATTTACTGTAAAGAGAAACAGTTAATCGCACTTCAGAGTTTCGGTAAAAATTTTATCGACAGTAGGAATTCAAACAAGACGCCCGACGAGAAAATTTAAAATTTAATTTAAAACTACTTTTAAATTAAATTTTTTATACGCGAGATATTGAAACAAACTCGTTATATACATAACGAGTGGTGTAGCGTAAGTGGCACCCGGGGCACAACATCGTTTTTACTTTCTCGTATACAAAGAGAAAGTATTGTAGTCTTCAAAAAAATTCGAACTCGAGATTTTGATGAATCTTAACATTTTAGACTTCTCTGAGTCCGAAAAACACAATTTTTAAATTATGTCTGTCTGTCTGTGAACATGATAACTCGAAACATATTTGAGCAACAAGAATGAAATTTGGTATGCGTTCTTTAGACATAATTTGTAGTTTACTGTCAAATTTTCGACAAAATCCGTCAACGGGAAGTCTGTCTGTCCGTGTTCATATGAACACGATAACTCAGAAACTTAAATAGCTAGGTAGATAAAATTTGGTACACAGTTTTATAATCAAGAATGTAGGTCCGCATCCAATTTTGGACCAAATCTGTCAAGGGGTTGACTATCTGTCGGTCTGTATAATCGCATACTTGTTAACACGATAACTTCTTGGCATGAGGTCTACTAACATTAATTGTAGACACGTTTCTCAATTTTCTTTTCAATCGGTTGAAAAAAAAAGGCGTTCAAATTGCATATTCGATTTCTTCGCCATTGAACGACGCAAAAAACGGCGCTCGTTTTCCCCTTCCTATGTAGGGAATCGTCCATGTTACTGCCGCTCTGTGTATTTTCCCTCCACCCGCGTTAGGGCGGATACGAGCAAGTTTTGGTGAGACCACTCCCGCTGGTTTCGCCTGTAGTCGGAATCAGTGCTTTGCAAATGTAAATGGCGTCGGTGGAATGGTATGAAATTTTCGCCCACTCATCCATCATATTTGGCTTTCAAATACATAAAACACATTAATGTTTTATCGCCATAACGCCCATTAAGACTACCCCTCTGGACATCTATACCCATCTTGCTCTTCTGTCGCTACGCCACTTACAGAACGCTCAGCATTGTGTAAGTGGAGGAGAGCTCCAGGTGGCTAATTACATGGTTTCCTGAAACTATCGGTTTCCTTTTAAAATAATTGTCCCATTCTCATGTTGCCCTACCGCCGACAGACCAAATATGTATAAGAATTAATCTGATTTACTTGAAGAGTTTAACGTTCGTCTAGTTTATATGTAACAGGCTGGCAAAGTAAAAAATTGTGCTAATTTGTAGGAAGAGCCAGATAAGACACAGTGGCGTAGAGAGGGTAAGTGGCGCCCGGGTTATATTATGATTTTCTCGCTCCCCCATCCCACTGTCATTATCAATAACTTAGCTTCTGTAAACGGCGCCTTGCGGTATTTTTTCGCCCCCTCATCGTATTTGACTTTAAAAAGTGACATTAACGCATTAACATTCTGTCACCATGACCAGTGGCTTAGCGAGAGTAAGTAGCGCCCTGAAAATGAAATGATTCGCTTTATCCCAGTCATCATTAGTGACTTAACAAGCGTTAATGGCGCCAGGGTTATGGTATTATTTTTACACCTCCTCCTCCTATTTTACTTTAAAAATGACATAAACGCAATAATTTTTTTGACTCCATGAAGCTGCCTAAAAGTGGCCCCCGGGATGTCTATACCCCCCCATGCCCCCTGTCGCTACGCCACTGTTAAGACATTTTACTAATCATAGCTCCATTGCAAAATTTTTGTATTATTAGTCGTTTTATGCTATCCCTATTAGCACGAAATGTTCTACAGTATTGCTTCCCAATCTTTTTGGTTGTGCGGACCGCCTGTTGTGTAAAAAATATTTTGAGCCCACTAACTAAATATACAAGTAAAAAAATTCAAACATGTAATACATTTATGTGTGTGTCTCAGTAATTAGTAAAGCTTACTGCAAAAGGATTAAAAATATATTGTTTATAAAGTAAGAAAACTAGATGCCGACTCTTGAAGCTCCAACGAATTCGACTTGACTAGCCTTCCGTGGCCCACAAATACGCTGTCCAAGGCCCAAGTGGGCCGCGGCCCATGGGTTGGGAACCGCTGCTCTACAGTATTGGTACGATACCTAACGATATCGTGCGGTATTCGGAATATCGAGGCAACATCGTGGAAATACCATAAAATATCTTGTGCTACTAGGAATAAAATTAGCATCTTATTTTTTCTAAGGTACGATCATTTGGGAGCTATACTGCGGAAAATTCTTCGACACGGAATAGAAGATGCCGTGGATAAGCTAGAAGATATCAGCCTGTCGCTGAAAGACGAAAAACGCTCAGAAGAAACTGAGATTATCCAAGTGAAACCACCAAATGAAGTACTCTTAAAGTTCATCGAGGACAAGAAACGCTTTTATAAAGTAAGCTTTAAAAGACTACAATGTTATTCTAATTTTTTTAAAAAAGCGTAGATATAATTGGAAGTCTTAAAAACGCGTTACTTTTAAATTCTAGTTTTAATGTGATGTAAATTCAGCTTACTTTTGTGTTTCGTTACTGAATGTTTTACATTCGAATATAACATTCCTTATGTGCCCGTTTTATTTTGAAGCCAGTGCGCATCTTGCAGAAGGAAAAATGTAGTGGCGTCATGAGCGTAAGTTGCATTCGGGGAATATTGTGGTTTTTTTGTCCCCAGTAGTCATTAATGTCTTAGAAAATGTAAATGACGCCCGGAGAATAGTATTATTTTTTCTCCTCTTCATCATATTTTGCTTTAAAAAGTGACGTAAACACACTAATGCTTTGTCTTCATGGCGCCTAAACCCTTGTTCCCACGACGTGTTGCTTCGAAAACCTCGAGCCACTCGAGTTTTGTACTTGTGGACTGTGGTCAATCGAATTCCGGCCAGTCGCGCTTGCCAAATCTCTCCGCAACGCTCGAGTGAACGGACGCACTGACGCCGTCTGGCCACGCCCCCTCCTTTGACATGCCAGCTATTTACCGCCATAACGCGGAAAACAACAGATGCACTTACAAGCCCACGAGCCATAACAATTCTTCCTGTTCCGACGATGGGGAATAACGCGAACCGCGGACGGAATTCGTGGAAAGACGGGCCGTATGAACGCAGCTTAAGACTGACACTCGGAGCATCTTCTCCTCCCTTCTTTGCCCCCTGGTTTACGCTGCACAAGAGGGAAAAATGGCATGAACTCACGGTGGCATTATTCATTGAAGTTGGTTTACATACTGTAAGCGATAACCAGGCGGCGGCGTCAAAGTGATTGATGTGACATCACCACAAAATTCACGGTAAAATATATTCTTCTGAAGTGTGAATTTTCTGCCGCATCGGGTGTATGCTGATGGTATTTATTTTTCAGCATAAATTTGCGTGAAATAAGTGTATGAATTGTGTGGTTATCTTCGATGGTTATATTAGATCGAGATCATAACCCACTAAAGAAAACAGGTCAAAAGGTAACTGAATACAATGTATTTATTTTGAAAATACTGTACGCTCTGAAAGTTAAAG
>BGPR01041822.1:0-10103 GCA_013235015.1 Araneus ventricosus | reverse complement strand
AATAAAAAATAAAAGAACTATTTATTCTTTCTAAGAAGATTTCCGTTTCTGTACATCTCGAGAAATGTTTTCAGAATTCTCTTAATACGAAGTTTTCTCCATGTCTTAAAGACGATGGTAAACTCACACTATCCAGCCGATTTCTTTGTTAATTTCACTGGGGAATAAAATTTTGGTTACAATTATACAAGCACTTCTTATTGCCTGGTTCGACTAAGCTGATTTCAGAACTGAAGTTAATTTTTAGTCCTAAGTTGCATATTCTTTTACATAGAACCCATTTTAATTTTTCCAAATTCAATAATACGTCAGTTTATAAATAACATGTAAGTTTATAAATAATATATAAGTTTATAAATTATTTGATATTACAGACAACATGTACTACTCATGAAGTAGGCAAAACCTCACTATTGCAGAGTAATTGGCACTGTGTGGGAAAGTATTAGCGCTTCTAAATGTTGAGCGTTTAAGCTTTGAGGTTCAAACTCGTTCGATGCTCCAACTGTAGTCCGAGGTCATTTGTTTCATCCAGAGGTCTTAACAGCACTCTTGCGTCGCCATGTAAGAGTGCTTTCAAGGCCGCGCATTCCTCGGAAATTGATAAAAATAATACTAGTGCCATTCAGTCTTTACTCCTTAAAAGTTTCTAATGCATTTTATATTGCGTACCCGCCCACTTAAGTATGATAATTTTTAAATAAGACTTTCGATTGGCTGATTTTTTATTAATTTACACCTGGGGCAGAACAAGTTAGCTTAGTCTTCGTATATTTTTTTCCGACTAAGAGATGTATTTTTTCGTCACAGAGAGAGAAAGTGAAAATTCATTACTGACCTAGATACTAAAACATAAAGTGATTTAAAAAAAACAGTTTTTACAGGGGATCACATTCACACATTTTGAAAATAGATAGATGAAAGAAAAATTCAGGATTGTGGTAACTTGTTCAAAATTATGCAACGTTTTAAAATTCATTTTGAATTTAAAAATTTAAAGAAATAAACGACGTTTAAAAATCGCATAAAAATATGGAAAATATTAAAATATTTATTGATCAAATGTATCATATACTTTTCTGTGTAAAATATATGAGTAAAATATTATCTTTAAAACAAGCAATTTTTTCTTCCTGCACATTTTAGAAGGTAATTTAACGACTTTCACACACACACATACACACACAAAAGATTTAAGTAATAAAGCATTCGCGATCTTGCAGCAAAATTTCATAAACCGCATCGTAACGTAATCAACATGCAATAAATGTTTGGTTTGGTTTGGCGAGATTACCTGGAACTGGTAGTTCACCAGTTAAATGCAATTTCACTTTATTCTGATCATTGTCTTCAGTTTCATGTAAAATGTCAGATAGCATGGAGACTATTAGGGAATAAACTTAACCATGACCGAAAGACATATATAAATTCGCATCTCAAATATCTTGAATAAATACCTAAGAAAAATAAATTTAATTAACAAAATAGAATAACTTGAAAAGGCCCACCCTAATTTCGAATCAGCAGACTCTAAACTTTTTAAAGTAATGAGGAAAATCGAAAATAAATATTTTGAAACCAAAGCCAAGCTGCAGACATGTATTCATGATCTGGATATGAATAAATCCACGAATTGTATTACGTATGCTCAAGTATGTTGTAATATTATTGTGAAATTGTATGAATTAAAATTCCTGTTGAAAACTTTAACAGGTTTATCATTTTCTTTTAAAAAATTCTCTTACAGAGAATTGTAAGAGTACCCTCGTAGAGCTCGCTTTTTGCGGTTGCGACATCCATGTGCTCCAGTAAAAATGACGTGTACCATTCTAAAGTTAGCGCTAGTATGAGTCAGATTTGACAGATTGGCAATTTTATTACGAAATAGGTTAGTTAGTATTTCTTCAATGGATTTGTGTTACAATTATTGACATCTGAAATTAGTTTTCAAAAATAATTAATATATCAAAGGACCAAAACCAAAATTTAGAAACAAATATTTAGATGTATATAAATGTGTATTTCAAAAGATTACCACTATTTTAAACCAAACATTTCGTATTTGAAAAGATGAAGAATTATTTTCTAAACATTTTGCAATTGTGATAATCTGGCTTTAATTTAAAGCTTGCATTTTTATACTTTTTGTTGATACGGTTTATTTACGCCTACGCGTTCACTCATAGAGTTCGGAACGTTTTAATGGTTTTTTCAGCGGGGAAGAAAAATGTAGCATTGTAAAAATATTAAATAAATACAGAGTGAAAAGGCAATCCTCAAGAATAAAAATATATGTGATACATTAATTACAATAGACTGTCACTTTATCTGGTGTAACATTTTCTTTTAAAAAATTCTCTTACTGACCACCACCCTGCAGTGGTTGCCCCTTTGCGTTTGCGATCGCATGTTCCATTCTTGACTTAATACGAGTTAAAATATGAAGATTATTTGAAAGATAGACAATTTTCTTACGAAATAATTTAGTAAGTATTTCCAGAATAAATAACATATGAAATCATTTTCCAAAATTAGTGGGGAAAACAAAGGACTATATAAAATCAAACACTCAGATGTACAGAAATGTGTTTATACCAGTTCTGCCACTAGTTAAGGGCAAGTGTTTTTTATTTATATATTTTTAAAATGATCACTTTGTGAACCTCTTTTGTTCATATTGCGTTCTTTTATTTGAAGCTTGATTCTTTATGCTCCAGATGGTAAACGCAAATTATTACTATCATTTGATTCACAATTCTCTCACCAAAAATGAGTGATTATTTCTTTAATAGATTTACCTTACAATAATTCACATCCGTAATCATTTTCCAAAAATAGATGAAATACAAAAGGACTATATAAAACCAAACCAATCATTCAAATGAATATTAATGAGTTTATAATAGTTTTACCACTATTTTAGTTAAAAAGGTTTTTACATATATTTTTAAAAATAATCACCTTGAAGTTCTCAAAGGCTCGTCATCCTTTTATTAAGGCTTGCATTTTTATATCCAGGCTGGTAAAAAATATTAGAACCACGGTATGGTGTGCAAGCATTGTCAAAACCTGTGTGACCTTCCCACCCTGTAATGTATACAAAAAAATTTATGATGCTCTGATATCTGATTTAAATCACCCGTAGAATGTAACTTTCAAAGAGAGGGAATATTATTTTATCTGAGTAATATTGCTTTCTACTTACGTACCAACAATGTCATACTCCAACACGTTAGCCATTCTTCAGGGGATGAATTGTTGAATGTCTCTTTCTGAAACATAATAGTTCAAAAGAAATAATTTGGATTAAATTAATTTTTCAAAGATTTCAGCAGTTGAACTAAACAAGCTGATAGCTCGGAAACTTTGCGGCAGTTTTAAGATATGCTCTAACATAGAAAACATGATTATAGTGGTTGATTTCCAAGAATTCATTTAATTAGTTAGAAACATCCACTTATTGAAATAATTTAGGATATTAGTAATTGATTTAATTTAAAAGTGCACAACTGCAATAATTAGAATTTTGTCTGGGCTGGAGTCGTTCATTTTCTCTACAATTGTAATGCTTTGCGCTGAAGTGAAGAAGAGTGGAGTTAGGATCTTCACTATTGACATTAAAATATGGTTATGTACTGATTCCCCTACTATTTCTTCTTGTTTGTTATAAGAATTTTCATGAATTACTTTAAATGAGTTTGGAATTATTTCAAACAAATTTTATTTAAAAAAAAATGTAAACAGAAAACACAGAAACAATAGAAAAGAACAAAGAATTAGCTGAATGACATGAAAGTAAAATGAATGAAATTGCAAGTATTTCTAGTGAAATATTTATATTTGTTATATAAACAATATGGAAGTAAGGAAATCGATTTAAAAAGCAAAAAATCAATTTTATATTTATTTGAATGCAACGGTCGCGCGTATCTCTGAAAGACAAACAGCAGATTTGCAGAGTTTTATGAACGCCTCGAATTCCAAACGATGACGAACTGTTCGTCGAAAGTGGATGGAAGAATAGCGAATGTCATGCTTTCGTAGCACCCTCTCATAAAAGGATATAATACGAAATTCTTCTCTAGTGCATCTTTCACATACTCGCGCCCGATGGAAGGTTAAGTCCAGAATTTGATAAGGTGCAGCAATTCTGTGACAAATGTCATTCATCTGGTTTGATGAGTTTATAAGTTTGTGGCATCATCGCGGCATCTGCAATATCATGAATTGTGATTTCATGCAGATCGGATCCGCCCTCTTTGTGATGTCACCCATCAACCAATAGCTTCGAGCCTGTTGCAGTATTTAAGGGCTGATTGCTACTGTTCATTCTTTGCTCTTCCTTGTTTGTGTCATTTGATAGCTAGCTGTATAATTATATTTTGATTTAGTATTTTAATTGAATCGTTGTGTCATTAAATTTTTTTATTTCGTTATCGAGTAGTCTTGCTTTGACTTCGCCACCAGTTACCCACAATAGAATACTTCTGATTTATGTGGAATACAGGTATGGTAGATCGAGAAGCCGAGTAGGGCAGTATCGTACAGGTTAACCCTCCAGCCGTTAGCCTTTCAGATTGCTACGTTTAACGAAATTGGCAAGCTGAAAGAGAAGGTTTTTCTCCAAGTTGTCAGGTTTTGTACAAAAGTGTTTCAACCCCCCTTATGTGGTCATTTGCGCGCCGTATGGGAGCTATTAGACCTGTTATCGGGAGGCAGTGACATATGACTTCTGACCTCGATTCTTTGTGACAGGATCCTTTGTCAGAAGACTCTTCTTTGAGTATTCTCAGAAAAGTAGTTGGGAATGTCTTACAGTTTCAAATGCAACTTGTTAGAATGGGAATAGGTGAAAGATTTTAGATTTTTTTTCTGAAATTTCTACAAGAACCTTATAAGAAAAAAAATTATATGAATCTTTTGTTTCAAATTAAATATGTACGTTTCAATGTTTTCTCCTCACTACATATTAAAAAAAATTATCACGTCGAACTATGAAATTATTGATCGAATTTAATTCTTGAAACAAAAAGAAACATATATTGTTAATTCAGCGCATTGTAAATATATTGTAGTACTTAAAATCGTGTGTTTAAAACAATAATCAAAATTAGTAATATCATGTTATAATTTTGTTTCTTCCACATTTAGAGAAACAATTTTTTTAAATAAGGAATCTCACACGATTCGGATTTGGAGATAACGATTTACGGAGTTTATCTTGTGACGTATGCCTACTCCGACATTGATTAAAGACTGGGTGTGTGCTCTCCCAGGCGCTGGACTTCCAGACTCATCTGCACAATAGACACATCCCCTTACTTTCTTGTTGGCGGTCCTTCAAACACCGGGACCCTCTTTTGACGGGCTACTTACTGCTTTTCATTACCGACTTTCATCTACCGATTGCATCCTAGGCAACATTCCTAAACAGGTGGCTTTTGTGCTGCCAAGTGTGTTCCCGTGAGAGCACAAATGGGTTTATCTTCTCGGTTGCAATATAAGATCTGGACGGAGAAACTACAGAGGAGATGAGATCCCGACAGCCAAACTGGTGGTCGCATTCAACGAAGATCCGATTTAGACAGTTTAGCGAAACCCGCTAATTATTTTCTGATCAGTGAATGGACACCCCACCTTGGGGCTTAATTTGTTATGTTATTATTAATCTAGAATTATTAAATTTGTATATAACTCTATATTTACTCCAGAAGAATTCTAAATAAATTATGTTAAAATTTAACAAAGCTGTAATGTTCTTTTAAGCATAACTGCAAGACGTTACAATCTGCATGATTACGATTTTGTAAAAATTTTCTTAAATTAGTATTTGTGACCAAGGTGGATGTAGGAATCTATTGGGGGGGGGCACTATGGGAAAAAATTCCTTTTTTTGAAATCTTAAAATGAGAGACTCCTGTAGGTTATGCATATCTTTTATAATTTTTATATGGGATAAAGTGACTTGCTGCGTTTTCATTCAATTAATTTTAACTGTCCTTCTGTTCGTGTTCATAAACCCAAGGAAGAAACTATTTGATTTCACAATTCCGGAAAAAAGCCCAAGTAAGAATCTTATGCAATGCCTAATAAACCTAAAATTCCCAATTAAAAGAAATTATTACGTTAAGAAAATATACGATTTTATATAATCAATGTTAATCTTTTCAGAATGAAACAGTTCAACAAGTTGATTACATAGATTTTGTCCATTATCGCTTTTAAATACACTAATAAATGAAAGCGAATAAAAAGTTTTTATTAAAAGGTATAAACGTACTCATATATTAAGCAAATCTTGTAAAAATGTATAGTATTTATATTCAAAAATTAAGTTTCAAAAGCAATTTGAATTCGATTGTCCTTAAATTAATCTTTAAAAGAGAAAATTGTCAACTCTTTTTAATTTTTTTTTATTTTATATTCCTTTTATTTGTGTTTTAAATTAAAAACGTTTCTTTAGTTAGAGGCTAATAAAAATACGTATATGTGCATATTCAAGGTTTATAGACATTTCATTTTATGCCCGTTAATTGACACTTATTTTGTGTGGATACACATTTACTCTCTAAATCTAAAAAAATAACTCAGAAGGATTTGCGAATTTTACGCAGGCGACTTCTGGCCCTGATTTTATGCTGATAAACGCAATACCATTTAAAAGACCAGATCCATTCAAACTAACCCTCCTCTGACCACAGACACTCCCTCTTATTATGTCGCCGCGTGACACCTGGGGGGAAGAGAAAAACTTGTAGAAGGAAAATCTCGGGTCTGACACTTATATGGAACTTTTCTTACCCGAGACGGTCTCGGGTCTGCCGTTATGAGAGGAAAAAATTTACGCAGATATCTCGGGCTTGACGCTAGGAGGGTTAACGTGTAGCACTTAAGAGTCAATAGTTCTATGTACTGACTACCTCAGCAACTATATAAATCTCGCCTCTATCAATGCTGTGAAGTTAACTTGACCTAGACGTTAGGCCTAGAAGTTACACTGGTGACCCGGAAAGTTCCATCGTGAGTTACATTGGTGACTTTGAAGTATTCATCGTCTGTTCAACTTCACGGACAGTGAAGGAAATCTGAAGTATTGCAGTTGTTACTCGTTTCGCTGATTTCTGTTCTACAATCATCTGTGCTCGCTGTGACTAAAAGACGCAGTGCCTACAACTTTGAAGTTTGTTAACAACTTTTTTATCACTGTTTCCTGATTTTGGGTAAGTAAATCTTGTGTTTGTTCTCCTGACCGTTTTCCCGTCCCGCAATGATTGCATGTTCTTGATCGGTTAATTATCTAAAGGTAGGATAATTTTAAAATTTTCATTTTTCTTTGTAATTGTCTTTCGTTATGCCTGAAACTAAGCCGGAAGTCTCGGCTAGTGTTGGACAAGATTCTCAACTTTCGAGAATTGCATTCAAGGCTCGAGTGTTTTGGGAAAATGACCCGGAGCGTTCTTTCTTTCAGGTTGAATCACAATTTCTGATTGCTGGTATTTCCAATGACTACTAAATTTCACCCGGTTGTTGCTGCTTTAAATACAACCGTATTATCATGTGTTAGCGATATTGTTAGGAATCCGCCTCTTGAGAACGCATATATTGTACTTAAAGATAGGGTTTTGCAACTGTTCGCACAGTCAAGTTCAGCACGTTTAAACCTGTTACTAAAGGACTTGCAACTTGGTGATAAACGCCTTTCACCTTTATTAGTCTGACTCTAGATCAGAAGGTTGCGTGTTCATATCACGTCCGTGTCCCAGTGTAACTTGTAGGCCTAACGTCTAGGTCAAGTTAACTTCACAGCATTGATAGAGGCGAGATTTATGTAGTTGCCGAGGTATTCAGTACATAGAACTATTGCCACTCAGGTGCTACATGTTAACCTGTACGATACTACCCTAATCGGCTTCTCGATCTATCATACCTGTATTCCACATAAATCAGAAGAATTCCATTGTGAGTAACTGGTGGAGAAGTCAAAGCAAGACTACTCGATAACGAAATAAAAAATTTAATGGCACAACAATTAAATTTAAATACTAAATCAAAAAATCATTATACATCTAGATAATCAAATTATACAAACAAGGAACAGCAGAGAATGAACAGTAGCAATCAGTCCTTAAATACTGCAACAGGATCGTCGCTATTGGTCGATGCGTGACATCACAAAGAGGGCGGATCCGATCTGCATGAAATCACAATTCATGATATTGCCATATGCCGCGATGATGCCACAGGTACTCCCCTTCTGTCACGAAAGCAGTGAAGCCTGAAAATGTGCAACTGTATGGGGACGTCTTCCACTTCGAGTGACGACTTCAGACCTCTGTGATTTACATGCAGGATCTGAAGTAGATGACCTTGAAGAAAAATCATCCAGAAAAAGATGTGCTGCTTTCAGCCTGTAGATGGACACTGTTGCCGGTTTACCGTCAATCTCCACAGTGAAAACAAACTTTCTCTGTTCTTGAGAGGACTTTGTAGGCACCAGCATACGGAGGTTCCAAGTATTTTCGCACCCGGTCGATTCTCAAAAATATATATGATGCTTTAATTAGATCATCACTGACGAAAACTGCACTTGAGCAATAATGCTTGCTGGGAACTGGTCTAAATGAACGGACATGATGCCGCAGCATTTGAAAGAATGATGTTGACGTTGTCACAGGGGTGTTAGAAAAAAACTCTCCCGGTAACTTCAAGGTGGTTCCATATACCAACTCTGCCGAAGATGTGGCCAAGTCCGGCTTAAAACTAGATCTTATGCCAAGCAAGACCAATGGAAGAGCGTCAGACAGTTCTCAGGGAGATGCGCCATTACTGAACTTTTCAGATGCCTGTGAAACCTCTCAACTGCTCCGTTACTTTGGAGTGGTACGCAGTGGTTCGGGTCTGCTCCACACCTAAAAACTTTGAAAGAAGAAAAGAGATTACTTTGGAAATTAGCACCACGATCAGAAGTAACCTTCTCTAGTACTCCAAATCTAGAAATCCATCCTAGCAAAAAAGTGCGTGCAATAGTATCCGCAGATTGATCCTGAATAGGAAATTCCTCAGGCCATCTTGTGAATCTATCAACACAAGTTAATAAGTAGGTCATTCCTCTAATTGGACTGAGCGGTCCAACTAAATCAATATGCACATGCGAAGAACGTGCTGATGGTAAAGGAAAGTTTCCAACAGCTGACTTGGTGTGACGTGCGACCTTAGATTTCTGGCACTCAATGCAATTCCTACACCATAATGCACAATCCTTGTTCATGTTCTTCCACACGAATCTGGCTGCAACAAGCGTTTGTGTGGCTTTGACACCAGGATGCGATAAATTATGAATTTGATTGAAATTTATCGACGAAAGGATTTCGTGACATACGGACGTACTGTGCCCGTGGACACATCACAATAAAGTGGTTTTTCGGATGAAGCAAAGTACATGGGTTTGAGTTCCAAACCGGTACCAGAACCCATCAATGATTGCAGTTCGGGATCCGAAAATTGATCTTCCGTCAAACCACAAAAATCATTCAAATTTAACAAGTTAATTTGTGAGATTCTAGAAAATGTGTCAGCTACAACATTACCACGACCTGCAATGTAACGTATGTCGTGTGTGAATTGGCTGATAAGTTCAAGGTACCTGATTTGACGAGGAGTACTGTTGCCGTGTTTCTGCGTGAATGCAAATACGAGTGGTTTGTGATTAGTTTATATAACAACTTCACGACCCTCAAGAATGTAGTGAAAATGTTTAACAAGTAAACAGACAACAATTCACGGTCAAAAGTACTATATTTTTTTCTGTAGCTGACAGCTTCCTAGAAAAGAAACCAAGAGGTTCAACTTCAGTTTCTATATGCTGTTGAAGCACAGCGCCTACAGCGAAATCTGAAGCATTAGCCATCAATGACAAATGAGCGTCTGCAGCAGAAAAAGATAATGATGTCGCATTAGCGATTAACCTCTCGGATGACTCAAAAGCAGATTGAGTGTCTTTTGTCCATGCAATAGGTGTGTCGTCTTTCTTAACCTTATTTTTCAACAAAGCTATGCAAATACGCTTGTTCTTTAGCGGCATCTTTTAAAAAACGATGGTAAAA